>JZKD02S1146729.1:99293-117048 GCA_000966675.3 Picea glauca | reverse complement strand
CCAACCTTCCTAACCTCTTAACTCAACAAAAGTATGGTGATTTTGGAAAGCTTCTCTTAATGCTTTTCGAGCACAGAAACAAAATTCTAAAGAATCACAAGTAATCACTTACCCTTTTAAGGTCAGATAGACCAATTAAATCTTAGTGGATGTTAATCATCATCATCATCATCATATTTATTAAATAATTATTTTTAACCATGAATATCGAAATCCAATAAATTTGATATAAGCTAAGCCCGGAATCTAACTTGAACCACTTTATTATAAATCCATTGTTTATTAAACAATACACTTACTTCTAGAATGTCAAGTCGAAGTTATTAAACCATTATTTATTAAACAATACATTAAGTCTACAATGTCAATGTCAAGCCGACTAGGCTCTCTGGTAGGAGTTATATGCCATTAATCTATTATTAATTAATGGTAGAACGTTTAGCCAACGCTTTAATCTATCAATTAATTGATATGTGCTACTAATCTATCAATTAATATGTAATGTTTAGCCAACACCTTAATCTATTATTTAATGTGTACTTTTAATCGTACACGCTATACGAAAACAGAAATTAAATTATCGTGCACACTGTACGGAAACGGAAACTAAATAATCGTACACACTATACGGAAGCTTATATAAGCTTGCACACTATATGAAAACTACGGAAACTAGATAATCATACACACTGTACGAAAACTAGATAAGCTTCAACTGTTTACTCTGGAGATTTCTTTGCCACATGGAACGCCACTTACCTTCCATGCACATAATGAATTAAAACTAGATGATGATCGTCAACCTACAAAGGAAAGTAGAGAGATGATGTACAACCTGTAATTGACAAATGAAATTCATGGGGCATTTTGGATCTTGAAATGTTCCAACACAGTCTTCTTTATTAATCCCTGGCTCTAGAAAACTCCAAGGAATTCATCAAACGTATATCCTCTGTATTGAGCCAGATGCCCTTCATCTACCATGGAGGGTGTAGGAGCAATAAAGGCATCCACTGAAGGACTGTAAAATGTGGGAATTGATATACGAGCACTGGATGCGTTTGTCACTGCCTGATGCTCAAAACTCCTCATTCTCCCATTGCTCACGACCTTTTTAATATATTCAGATCAGAAAAGAACCCACATTTATTGTTAAATATAATGTAACCTCAATAGGCTGATTGTACACTGCCAGCTGTCCTGGCCAACTGGACTTTCTATTCTTGTTTTTCTTGAGCCTATTTAGCTCAGCTATTTCCCTTTGCATAGTACTTACTACTACAAAACTTCTTCATGTACTCATTTTGTACTCTTCTTCTTATATTCTAATATACTGTTTTCTGTTCTATTCTTTCTCTCTGCATTTCTTGCTTCAAAATTTATCATGGTATCAAAGCTATAGTAGTAATCCTCTTCACACAGGCTGGAGAGAAACACAATCCTCAAACAACGCAGAGCTTACATGGATCTTGAGAGCAATTCGACACAGACTTTTCACAAGGCTTGGAGAGTTGTTCGTCATACTCTCAAAAGATCCTTGTAGGAAACTTCCACGAGGAAGAAAACCATCATACGCTCAAAAGATCAGCATAAGAATCTCACGCGAGGTCGCAGAGTGTACTACGCTCGAAAGTTTCAAGGAGCAGAAACACGAGAAGGAAGCAGAGACTGAGAAGGAAGAAATAATAAAGATTCTTGCTCAATTTTGAAAGAATCATCAAAGATTCATGAAGAAGAGTTGCAGGAGGTGGGAACTCTTGAAGAATTCAAATCATTTGGTCAAATTAATGAAATATAGTTGCAGAAAGAAGAAGCGTTTAAAGCATCTCGGAAATCGCTCAAATCTGTCAAAGATTGCAGTAGAGAACAAAGAACTCGTGAAATTTTTTCAAATCTTTGAAAGATTCACGAATTTTTCTTCCACAGAAGAAAATCCTTGCAAAGGCAGTAAAGAACGCGTCTCAGGTTCAAAGAACAATTGTCCTGGCCATAAGATTTTCCTATGAATAGATCTGAGGCGCAAATCTAGTTCATAAGGGATGAGGAGAGCGTGGAAAAGGAGAAAGAATTTCAGCCGTTAGATCTTACGCAGAGGACCAACAGCCGTTGGATCTGCGAGAAAGTGCATGAGGTTTAGTCCTCTAGAGCGCCAAGGAGAAATTCGACTTGCTAAGTCATGAAATCATCTGGTCCATCCATCAAGATACACATGGCGAGATCTCGACATTTCACTAACTCACAAGGTGTAAAGGTCAGAAGACTGTCGTGAGAATTCGCGAATCACGAAATGATGAGTCATTCTGGACCGTTGGATCGCGAAAGATCATGAGTCGTCGATCTTATCCCATCGCAAAATCAGGGATAGGGAGTTGGACGAGCGAAGGAGACTTCTCTCCAAAACCCCAATACGTGAAATCTCGACATCCCAAATTGCGAAATCCCGAGAGGATTGTGAGCCATCCATCTCAGAAGACAGGTGGCAGTAGATCCAAGTGCCATCATTTCGACATTTTGGAGTTCAGGATATCGGAGGTCTTATTGATGAAAGGTCATGACACTCCACGGGGAAAGTCCCGAAATCCTGAAAAGATCACAGTTGTCCATTTGTTCAGACACGTGGCGGAGATCGAGGAAACCGTCGGCATATCGGCTACCGGGGTTTCAACTTGACAGAGGATTTGGAGTCGCAAGTCATGAAATCGTGAAATGACAAGGACCGTCCATCTTTCGTGGATGCGTGGCATCAATCCAGGATCTCAGGAAATTTTCCGAAAAGAGATTTCGGAAAAATCGGCAATTCGGACTTCGCATTTTGGAAGCGCAACATGAGGAGGAATCACGAGTTGTGAAATACCGATTTGCGAAATCCTGATAGGATCTGGACCGTTAGATCATCAACAGATTTGGACCATTGATTGTCCAATAGGCACATTTCGTCATTTCATCATTTGAAGTCCCAAAAGGAAAGGGCCATCGGCATTTCGATAAATCGGAGATCAGGGAATCGAGGAGTCAGAAGAGCTCGCTATCAGGGTTCGCGAAGTTGTGAAACCCAGAATCCCAAAATCCTGAAAGGATCTGGACCGTCAGATCATAGGAAGATCTGGACCATTGATCGGTGTTTTAGCATATTGGGGATCCTACAGACAGAGGACCAGCCTACTCTGCATTGCGAAGTCCTAAAACGCAAAATCCCAAAAAGGCTTTCGAGAAGGGCCTTTCCAGCATATTTCACATTTTGGAAAATTGAAAGACAAAGAACCTAAAAAGACCGTAGTGATTTAACCTTTAGGCATGTGGTCACATTGATCGGAAACTAAGGGCCAATTCAAGGCCGATAAACTCTCTTCGGTGTTTCAGCAATCGGAAGTTGGAGATTTCAAAGGTCTCGTCTAACGGAATTCCAAAATCACTGCAAGAAAGCAACAGACCTAGTTTTATGTGCGGGAGATAGGTAAATACAAATTTTTCTTTTTGTTTTGTTCAATTTTTTTTTAAAAAAACATGGCGACGTCTAGCAATTTAGGACCAACTCAGGGTCTGATTCTTCTTGAAAGAACTATGAGATCTGGTCTCTTCAGATGATATCCTTCTTGCAAGCACAAGAGTGCTGGGATCCAGTGGATCATGGATATGTGGAACCAAATCCAGTAGACCTGTTCGCCATGACTAATCAATAGAAAATTGCTCAAGCAATGCAGAGAAATAGAGAAAATAAAGCCAAGTTTTGGATTCAAAATTCTGTGGATGACTCAATTTTTTCAAAAATCACAGGCGCTAGTACTTCAAAACAGGCCTGGGACATCCTTAAATCTTCCTACCAAGGAAATGACAGGGTCAAAACAGTTAAACTACAGACCTTGAGGACACAATTTGAGACTCTAAGGATGATAGAGTCTGAAAATGTGGATCAGTTCATGACCAGAGTCATGGGCATCGTGAACTAGATCAGATTGACTGGTGAAACCATCACTGATCAACGCATTGTTGAGAAAATCCTTAGAATTTTACCAAAGAAATTCGAAATGGTTGTAACAGCAATCCTTGAATCCAAGGATCTGTCAAGTTTGTCAACAGATGAATTAATTGGTTCTCTAGTGACACATGAGAGCAGACTGCATCTCACAGATGAGTCAATCTCCAATGCTCTCAAAACTCAATTCTCCTTCAGCAGAGGGAGAGGCAGAGGAAGAAGCAGAGGTCACCAAGGAAGAGGGAGCAATCAAAGTAACCCTCACTCCAGTGGAGGTAACAGACAACAATATCTGAATGAAAATTTCCAAGGTCAAAGACAACAACAACAAAATCAACATCAGAATTTCCAACCTCAAAGAGGCAGAGGGAGAAGATCAAATGAGAAATCAAGCATACAATGCTATTACTGCAAAAAGTATGGGCACTATGAATCTGAATGCAGGAAGAACCAAGCAGATCAACTCTCAGGAAGAGCACATGTGTCAAATCACACGGGAGAAACCTCAGGAGGTATGTTTCTCTCATGCCACAAGACTGAAGAACAACCTAAAGATCTCTGGTTGCTGGACAGTGGATGCCACAATCACATGACAGGTAACAAAGATTTACTTTCATGGTGATTCTTCAATCTCATCTGATATTACACTTGGAAATGATTACTTGGTCAAAGTTCAAGGAAAAGGAATTGTTCCTATTCTTACTAAACATAATATAAAGAAAGACATAAACAATGTCTATCATGTTCCAGATCTAAAGCATAATTTGCTAAGTGTAGGACAACTCATTGAACATGGCTATAAGGTACTTTTTATGGGAGCATCTTGCAAAATATATGACAAAAACCCTAGCAAAAAATTGATTTCTGAAATCCATATGACTCTGAATAGGATGTTTCCCCTTACCCTCAGAACTGCAAATCTAATTCAACCATATGCACAAAGTGAATCCACCCTGAATGAAACTATGGTTTGGCATACAAGATTTGGACATCTACCATTTAAGAGTCTAAGTCTTCTTCAGAAGAACTCCATGGTCAAAGGTCTTCCTACCTTTAAAGAGAAAATCCCCCCATGTGAGTGTTGCATACTTGGAAAACATAAGAGAACTAGTTTTCCACAGTCTTCCAATCAATCCAAACAACATCTTGAACTTGTTCACACTGACCTATGTGGACCAATGCAAACAGAGTCAATAGGTGGTAGCTTTTATTTTCTAACGTTTATTGAAGATTTCAGCAAAAAAATATGGATCTATTTTCTCAGACACAAGTCTGAAACTTTTGCAAAATTCAAAGAATTCAAGGCAGAAGTTGAAAAAAAGAGTGGAAAATATATCAAAGCACTCAGGACAGATGGAGGAGGAGAATAAAACTACAGAGAATTTGCAAATTTATGCAAATCACAAGGCATTATCATGCAAACAACATCCAGGTATACTCCACAACAGAATGGAGTGGCTGAAAGGAAAAATCAGACAATAATGAATATGGCAAGAACACTTCTCAAAGAGAAAAGTTTGTCAAATAGGTTTTGAGCTGAAGTAGTAGCATGCTCAACTTATCTCCTGAATAGATCTCCAACCACCAAACTAAAGCTAAAATTCCCTCAAGAAGCATGGACTGGGACAAAGCTCAATGTTGTGCATCTAAGGACATTCGGATGCATAGCATACGCTCACATACCTTCTGAATTAAGGAAGAAACTTGATGACAGAAGTGAGAAATGTATTTTCACTAGATATAGTGAAACATCTAAATCTTACAGGCTTTACAATCCAATCACCAAGAAACTAATTCTCAGCAGAGATATAAAATTTCTAGAAAATCAATTCTGGAATGATTAAGAAAATCAGCAAATGGACAGTCAAAATCCATTGCTGCCAAGTTCTGAAAATGCAGAAAATTCAGGACAACAACTACCTCAAACTATTCTTCCAAGATTGCAGGTACAAAGACAACCTGAAAATTCTCAGGATAACTCAAATTCAAGCAGAGAATCATTCTCTAAACCACACAATCAAAGAACTCGAAGTTTGAGAAAAATCCATCAACAGTTGGATGACTTTGAACAACACAACCTTTTTTCTTTAAAGTCATGTCAACTTGTATCTTTTAAGAAAGAAACTAAGGAGCCCCATTGGGTTCAAGCCATGAACGAAGAAATTGACTCCATTGAGAACAACAAGACATGGGATCTTGTTGATTTTCCAAGTCACAAGAAGAGTATTGGTGTCAAGTGGGTTTACAAAACTAAACTCAATGAAAAAGGGCAGATCGAAAAACACAAGGCAAGACTTATTGCCAAAGGATTCTTACAACAACTAGGTATTGATTATGGTGAAAATTTTGCTCCAGTAGCAAGATTAGACACTATAAGGACTCTATTGGCCATAGCAGCCCAACACAAATGACAAGTATACCATATGGATGTCAAGTCAGCATTCTTGAATGGTCTTTTAGAAGAAGAAGTTTATGTCGATCAACCACCTAGATTTGAAGTCCAAGAGAAGCCAGCCAAAGTATATCGGTTGAAGAAAGCCTTGTATGGCTTAAAGCAAGCTCCAAGAGCTTGGTACAGTGGAATTGACACTTATCTGATCAAAAGTGGTTTCAGTAGAAGCCAAAATGAGCCAACTCTTTACACCAAAACAGATCAGCATGGTAAAATTTTGATTGTATGTTTATATGTTGATGACATGATCTATACGGGAAATCTTGAGTTAACAAATTTTAAACATGCCATGCAATCTGAGTTTGAGATGACAGATCTTGGCATAACGAAATATTTTTTAGGGATTGAGGTTGATCAATCAACCAAAGGCATTTTTGTCTGTTAGAAAAAGTATGCAACAGACATCATCAAAAGATTTCACATGGAAGAATGCAATCCAGCAGAAACCCCTATACCCTAGGCACAAAATTGACCAAGAAAGATGAAGGCCCTACAGTGGAGCCTACTCTATACAAAAGTCTAGTAGGAAGTTTGTTGTATCTTACAGCAACTAGGCCTGACATTATGTATGCAACCAGCCTTGTTTCCAGATTCATGGAATCCCCAAAAGATTCTCATTGGAAAATGGCGAAACGAATTCTAAGATATGTTGCAGGAACTCTCAATTTTGGCTTATGGTACACTAAATTTGATAGTAATCAACTTTTTGGTTACATAGACCGTGATTTTGCGGGCAGCCTAGATGACAAGAAAAGCAAATCTGGACATGTTTTTCAACTGGTCACAAACCTAGTCTCATGGGCATCAAAAAAGCAGCCAATTGTTTCAATATCTTCTGCAGAGGCAGAGTATGTCGATGCTACCTCAACTTCTTGTCAATTGATGCAGGAGCATCCCTCATGACAAGCAAAACCAACGTGGAAGTAGAAGGCAGTTGGAAGACGTCCAGTGCAAGTTTTTGAATTTTTAAATTTTCTCTTGAAGTTGACGCGTTGAATATAAATGAGATCATTTAATTTAGGCGCCTTGGTAAAAATGTAATCAGACCTCAAGCCATATGCTCTCGTCTGAGATAGACAGAGGCGTTTATAGTGGTAGATGCAGGTAGATAGAATTGAATTTGTAGATTAGAAAGTTCTAGAAGAAAGGAGGGAAACGGGATATAGACACTCTCATTGTGCATTGTAACATAGTTCAAGGAACATGAATAAGAAGAATCTAGAGCATAGGAGAATAGCAGAGAGTTGTAGAAAACACCCATGTATAGATCTTGAATTAATAGAAGAAGTTGATTTAGATTCATGGTTGTTGTGTTATTCTCTGTGTATGTGTGTTGAATGCTCTGTTTATGAACATTTTTTTTTGTTAGGCATTGTTTTTATGCTGTGTGTAAGATTTCATGCGTTAAGCTAGAAGTCTGAGAGGAGGTGAAGTGAGTTATGATTGTGTCTCCTTTTGAGCAAGGATTCCTGCAAGGAGTGCAGTTGAGTCGTCCGCAAGGAGTGCGTTGACAGAAGGCTCAGGGAGTTAAACTCTTGTTCTCAAAGCTCTCAGAAGTGAACGTGGATTGTCGGAGCCATGCAAGTAGTGCACATGCTAAGGAAGGAAGTCTCAGTCATGTATCTGAGCAGAAAATTTGAAAGACTACTGTTGCAATGTGCACAGAGTCAATAGGACTTCAACACTTAGACGTGATTGAAGATTTGCCGCAAGGAGTGCGTGCAGGGGTTTCTTTCTTCTAAAGACTGAAAGTTGTGGAAAATCTCAGGAGAAATAGACCTTTGAATTTACTGAAGGTTAAGTGTAAGGAAGTTGTTGTCAGAAGTCGGAGAGAAGCATCGCAGGTTGGCGAAGTGACGAAGGAATCTCGTGGGGAGATACTTCTTTCATTTCGTGGATTACACAAGGAAGAACAGATGGTCAAAATTATTTGAGGATATTTCGCAAAGTTTTGAGGATTGTTAGATCTTGCAGAAGTGCAAGGAGGTTACGACGTGAGGGTCCAAAGAGTTTGAAGCTCATGAGGGCAGAGCTGTCGATTCCGAGTCACCGAAGCCATAGGATCTACACGTGCTATCGTGTATCGGGGACTCGCGAGTTGAAGCTCCAAAGGTTGTGTAGCAAGAACAACGATATCGCAAGACGCGATATCCCGACAAGATCAGAGCCGTTCATTGAGGAGGACGCGTGTAAGGATATTCTCTCATCTCGCAGACTCAGAAATTTGGAGGACCGAAAGGGAAGTCCTTTAGCTTTGCGAGTAGTGAAGTGACGAGAGATTTGTAGCTGTCCATCTGAGGAGGACAGGTGGCGAGAGATAGAGAGATCTCGCGAACTCGGGAGTTCGCAAGGTAAAATCCCAAGTATTGGGTATTCAGAGTCGCGAGGCGCGAGGACGCGAAGCGGTGAAGTAGCAAAGGATTTGTAGCCATCCATCTGAGAAGGACAGGTGGTGAGAGATCAAGAGATATCGCAAACTTGGAAGTTCATAGGGTGAGAGCCCAAACATTGGGTACTCCAAGTCGCGAGGTCGCGAGGCGCAAGAAGGAGGATAACCATTGGATCCGCATGTGGGATCATGTATTAGAACCTCGCAAGAAAAGATTCAATAATTTGGCCATGGGGATCGCGAGGTTGTGAGAAAGCGATATCCCAACAGCTGGAGGATAGTGTGAGCCATAGCAGAGTCGGCGAGTGGAATACAGGTGGCATGAAGCCCTTGGGATCTCACCGTGAGAACTCCCAAAATATTGGTGTTCGGATTCGCGAGTAGCGAAGTGCCGAGGAGCCGAGGTTCGTGTGGACACGTGGCAGAGCATAAGGTGGGATCGTGTGGCCGACAGGTGGACACGCGTTGGCTGTAGATAGAGTCATCATCCCGTTGAATTCTCTCAACTCGGGGACTCGCGGGATAGGAGGGTGAAAGTTCGACGATTCAACCCGCGAGGTTGTGAGGTTGCGAGAGGCGCTAATATTTAAGCCTAGCCCACAGTTGCATGTAGAAGGAGCTAGACCCATATCGCCAGATCGGGTATCGCAAGATTTGAAAGGAAAGTTTGGAGGCTTTGAGTCGTGAACTCACGAGATAGCGAGGTTTGGCTGACCTCGGAGAAAGATTGTTGTGGGTGCAGATTTCCCGATAGGGAAATAGAATTACCTTCGAGTTCTTCAGGCCGAAAAGAAGAAGGTTCTGTGAGAGAGGACGTGCCTGGGTGGCGTGTTTGCATCAAGTGGTATCAGAGAATAGAAAAGTTCTTTGCTTTCTGTAGCAGAGAAAAAGGGAGAATTCACCATGCCGCCAAGAAGAAGAGGTAGGCAATCAACCGATCCAGAGGAGGAAAGGGAATTGTCCAGAGGAAGGGAAATGTCCAGAGAAAGAGGTAGGAAAGTACAGAATCCAGACATGGAGAGAGAAGTGCATAATCTTCGTGCCAGAATGGAGGACATGGAGACATCACAGAGGCACAAAGATGATGCAGGAGATATCAATGAATCTGAGGATGAAGGTGATGCTGGACATGAAGAAGAAGAAATCCCAGCAGAAGATGCAGCCAATGAGCGTTTAATTAAGGCTATCGCTCGGATGAGTTCGAAAACAAAGATGGACATTCCAGCTTATGAAGGGATTCTGGATGCGGAAGAGCTGCTAGACTGGATTAGAGCTCTTGATACTTATTTCAATTATGAGGATATCGAAGATGATAAAAAGGTCAGACATGCTATCAAAAGATTAAAAGGACATGCAGCCTTGTGGTGGGATGAACTGCAAGCTGACAGGTGTTGCCAAGGCAAGCAGAAGATTAAGAGCTGGGACAGGATGATAGCCAAGATGAAGGAAAAATTTATTCCCAAGGACTATCAAATTTCTCTATTCAAGAGGATGCAGAACCTGAGACAGAAGCTGATGACAATGAAGGAGTATACTGAGGAGTTTTACAGATTGAATATCAGAGCAGGTCATCGCGAAAGCAATGACTAAAATGTGGCCAGGTATATGAATGGCCCGAGGTATGAAATTCAGGATGAATTAAATTTGGTGACCATCCGAACTGTGGAGGATGCTTACCAATTGGCTCTAAAAGCTGAGGAGAAGCTGAGCCGTAAACAAAGTCAGAGGGGCAGGGGTAGGAGTCATCCCAAAGTCAAATCAGTTACCCAATATAAATACCAGAAGAACGAGGAGGAATGGAAGAAACCTCAGACTCAGACAGAAAGAGGTGGAACCTAACAGAGAGGGCGATATGCTGAACAAAAAGAGAAGCATACTGAGCAGAGAGGAGGATATGTTGATAGTAATAGGTTTCCTTGTACCAGAGGTAGAGGAAGAGGAAGAGGTGGAGTAATCACATGCTTCACATGTGGGAAGAATGGGCACAGGTTGTTTGAGTGTCCAGAGAAAAAGAAAGAAACTGGGGAGACTCACATCACCGAGGCATAGAGGCGAGATGTTGAGGCAGAATACACTGAAGGTAGAAGATCGCTGGTGATGCGAAAAGTCCTTTTGACACCGGAGAAGGAGATGGAGAATCCAGCACAGAGGAACAGTCTTTTTAGGACTGCTTGCAAGACCAAGGGTTGGGCGTGCAAGGTCATTGTGGATAGTGGAAGCACCAATAATCTCGTTTCAACCGAGATGGTAGAAAAGATGGAGCTGGAGACAACTGATCACCCGGAACCATACAAATTTTCATGGCTACAGAAGGGACATCAGGTAAATGTCACTAAAAAGTGCTTAGTTGACATCAAGATAGGAGGATACAATGATAAAATTTTATGTGATGTTATTCCTATGGATGTTTGTCATTTATTGTTGGGTAGACCATGGAAATATGATAGAAATGTAATTCATGATGGGAGGAAAAATACATATACCCTGGAGAAGAATGGGAGAACTCATATGTTGTGTCCAATTGAAGATAAAGAGGTGAAGTTGGAAGTAAACAACACAGTACTTCTCATGATTGGGAAGGAACTTCTTACAGAAGTTAAGAAGAAGGAGGATCCACAATTCTTTGTGGTCAGAAAACTGAGAATTGTTCTGACTAGCACAAGAGTGGATGATTTGCCAGAAGAAGTTCAAGAACTGCTAGAAGAGTTCGCTGATATTGTGGTGGACAAATTACCTCGTTCATTGCCACCGATGAGGAGTGTGAGTCACATATAGACCTCATACCAGGAGCTAGTTTTCCAAATAAAGCCGCGTACAGATTGACACCGCGGAAGAATGAAGAGGTAAAAAGACAGGTCCAGGAGTTGTTGGACAAAGTCTTGGTCAGGGAAATCTTGAGTCTGTGTGTTGTTCCAACGGTACTCAGTCCGAAGAAAGATGGAGGCTAGAGGATGTGCACTGATTCAAGAGCCATCAATAAGATAACTATCAGGTATAGATTCCCATTGCCAAGAATGGATGATTTGATGGATTGCTTAAGTGGAGCAAAATGTTTTTCAAAGATAGATTTGAAGAGTGGATATCATCAGATTCGTATGAGAGAAGGTGATGAATGGAAAACAACATTCAAGACAAACGAAGGTTTGTATGAATGGCTTGTCATGCCGTTTGGCTTGACAAATGCACCAAGTACCTTTATGAGGTTAATGAATGAAGTCCTGAAGGAGTTCATTGGGAAATTTGTCATCGTGTACCTGAATGACATATTGGTTTTTAGTAAGACAAAGGCTGAGCATTTGAAGCATTTGGCCATTGTGATGAGGAAGCTACAACAGGAGAAGTTGTTGATAAACATGAAGAAGTCCTCATTCATGAAGACAGAACTCATTTATTTGGGTTTTGTTATATCTACAAATGAACTGAGGATGGATCCAGATAAGGTGGAGGTAATCAAGAATTGGCCATCACCGAGGAATGTATTTGAAGTGAGGAGTTTTCATGGACTAGATAGTTTCTACCGAAAATTCATCAAGAATTTCAGTGGAATTAGCACAGTAATGATGGACACAGTCAAGAAAAGACATAAATCTTTTCACTGGACACAAGAGGCTGAGAAAAGCTTCAATTTGCTGAAACGAAAGATTACAGAGAAACTAGTTTTGGTGTTGTCGGATTTTCAAAAGACATTTCAAGTGCAAGCGGGTTTTCCATAGGAGCAGTCTTAAGCTAGGAAGACAGACCGATTGCATATTTCAGCGAGAAGCTAAATGAGACAAAAGAGAAATACTCCACATATGATAAAGAATTCTATGCCATCATACAGGCATTGAAGAAATGGAGGCACTATTTGATTCCAAAAGAATTTGTTTTATATAGTGATAACCATGCATTACAATTTGTGACTCAATAGGAAAAGTTGAATCAGAGGCATGTTAAGTGGGTTGAATACATGCAAAATTTCACTTTTGTGATAAAACATATTTCTGGTACTGCTAACAAAGTTGTTGATGCTTTGAGAAGGAAGTGTTTGCTATTGCAGGAGTTCAAAGTCATGACGTTAGGATTTGAGGATCTCAAGGACATGTATGCAGATGATTCAGACTTCAAGGAAGATTATGAAGCAACTAAGAATCCAGTTCTCTGAGATCAAAGTCAGTGGATAGAGTATGTGATCCAGGATGGATTGTTGTTCAAAGGCCATCAACTGTGTATTCCAAGTAGCTCCATGAGGGAGAACTTGTTGAAGGAGAAGCACAGTGGAGGATTGGCTGGGCATTTTGGCCATGATAAGACATTTGCAAAGCTGAGCGAGTCATAATTTTGGCCAGGGATGTGGTCAAAAGTCAAGAATTTTGTGGATAGATGTAGAATTTTCCAGCATTCAAAGGGCAGGAAGAAGAATGCAGGATTTTATCAACCATTTCCCATACCTAAGAGGCCGTGGGATGAAATTAGCATGGACTTCGTATTGGGATTGTCGAGGACACAAAGAGGTGTTGATTCAATCTTTGTGGTAGTTGATAGGTTTTCTAAGATGGCACACTTCATTCCATGCCAGAAGACCAGCGATGCGACCCACATCGCAAATTTGTTTTTCAAAGAGATTGTTCGACTCCATGGATTGCCGAAAATCATAGTCTCGGACAGGGACACAAAATTCATAGGGCATTTCTGGAGAACATTGTGGAACAAGCTAGGAACTAATTTGATGTTTATTTCTTCTTATCATCCTCAGACAGATGGACAGACAGAGGTGGTCAACAGAAGTCTGGGAGACTTGTTGAGAAGCTTGGTGATGGAACACCATAGCAGTTGGGATAGCATATTACCACAGGCAGAGTTTGCTTACAATGATTTAGTAAATCGAAGCACAGGAAAAAGTCCATTTCAGATTGTATATGGAATGCAGCCAAGAGGAGTTTATGAACTAAGGGATTCAGAACAGACTGATACTAGCAGTGCTAGTGCAGGAGAATTTGCTGAAGCGATGAAGGAACTTCACAGCCAGGTGAAGGAGCGACTATTGAAGTCAAGTCATGAGTACAAGTGCAGAGCAGATCAGCATCAGAGACAACTTCATTTTGAATTTGATGATCTGGTTATGGCACATTTGAGGAAGGAAAGGTTCTTGAGAGGAACATACAACAAGCTGAAGATGAAGAAAATTGGGCCATGCAAGGTCTTGAAGAAAATGCAACATAATTCTTATGAAATCGGGTTACTAGATGGGATCGGAATATCTCCGATATTTAATGTTTAGGATTTATATCCATATAGAGATAATGAGGCAGGAGCAGAAAGTGATGATCAACCAGAGGTCCAATGGCAGACGCAGATGTCAGTTGCAGAGAAGCCACAGATGGAGCAGATACTGAACAAATGAGTGGGTAAGAAAACCAAGAGGAAAGAATATTTTGAATATTTGGTTAAGTGGAAGGGTCATCTAGTTGAAGATGCCAGCTGGGAGACTGAAGCAGAAATTTTGAAGCATGGACATACCATGCAGGAGCTCATGGACAGGAGCCCATGAAAATTTTCAAGCGAGGGAGTATGATGCAAGAGCATCCCTCACGACAAGCAAAACCAACGTGGAAGCAGAAGACAGCTGGAAGACGTCCAACACAAGTTTTTGAATTTTTAAATTTTCTCTTGAAGTTGACACGCTGAATATAAATGAGATCATTTAATTTAGGCACCTTGGTAAAACTGTAATCAAACCTTGAGCCATACGCTCTCGTCTGAGATAGACAAAGGCATTTATAGTGGTAGATGCAGGTAGATAGAATTGAATTTGTAGATTAGACAGTTCTAGAAGAAAGGATGGAAACGAGATATAGACACCCTCATTGTGCATTGTAACATAGTTCAAGGAACAGGAATGAGAATAATCTAGAGTATAGGAGAATAGCAGAGAGTTGTAGAAAACACCCATGTACAGATCTTGAATTAATAGAAGAAGTTGATTCAGATTCATGGTTGTTGTTTTATTCTCTGTGTATGTGTGTTGAATGCTCTGTTTATGAACATTTCTTCCTGTTAGGCATTGTTGTTATGTTGTGAATATGATTTCATGCGTTAATATAGAAGTCTGAGAGGAGGTGAAGTGAGTTACGATTGTGTCTCCTTTTGAGCAAGGATTCCTACAAGGAGTGCAGTTGAGTCATCCTTAAGGAGTGCGTTGACAGAAGGCTCGGGGAGTTAAACTCTTGTTCTCAAAGCTCTCAGAAGTGAACGTGGGTTGTCGGAGCCATGCAAGTAGTGCGCAGGCTAAGGAAGGAAGTCTCAGTCGTGTATCTGAGTAGAAACTTTGAAATACTGTTGCTGCAAGTGTGCACAGAGTCAAGAGGACTTCAACACTTAGACATGATTGAATATTTTCCGCAAGGAGTGCGTGCAGGGGTTTCTTTCTTCTAAAGACTGAAAGTTGTGGAAAATCTCAGGAGAAATAGACCTTTGAATTTACTGAAGGTTAAGTGTAAGGAAGTTGTTGTCATAAGTCAGAGAGAAGCGTCGCAGGTTGGCGAAGCAGTGAAGGAATCTTGTGGGGAGATACTTCTTTCATTTCGTGGATTACACAAGGAAGAACAGACGGTCAAAATTCTATGAGGAGATTTCACGAAGTTTCGAGGATCATTAGATCTTGCAGAAGTGCAAGGAGGTTATGGCGAGAGGGTCTGAAGAGTTTGAAGCTCAGGAGGGCAGGGTCATCGATTCCAAGTCACCAGAGCTGTAGGATCTACACGTGGTATCGTGTATTGGGGACTCGTGAGTTGAAGCTCCAAAGGTTGTGTAGCAAGAACAGCGATATCGCGAGACACGATATCCCGACAAGATCAGAGCCATTCGTTGAGGAGGACACATGTAAGGAGATTCTCTCATCTCAGAGACTCGGACATTTGGAGGATCGAAAGGGAATTCCTTTAGCTTCACAAGTAGCGAAGTGATGAGAGATTTGTAGCCGTCCATCTGAGGAGGACGGGTGGTGAGAGATCGAGAGATCTCGCGAACTCGGGAGTTCACAGGGTAAAAGCCCAAGTATTGGGTATTCAGAGTCGTGAGGCGTAAGGACGCGAAGCGACGAAGTAGTGAGGGATTTGTAGTCGTCCATCTGAGAAGGATAGGTGGTGAGAGATCGAGAGATCTCGCGAACTTGGAAGTTCGTAGGGTGAGAGCCCAAACATTGGGTACTCCAAGTCGTGAGGTCACAAGGCACAAGAAGGAGGATAATCGTTGGATCCAGATCGTAGGAGGACTATTGGATCCACACGTGGGATCGTGTATCGGAACCTCACAAGAAAATATTTGAGAATTTAGCCACAGGGATCGCGAGGTTGTGAGAAAGTGATATCCCGATAGCTAGAGGATAGTGTGAGCCATAGCAGAGTCGGCGAGTGGAATACAGGTGGCACGAAGCCCTCGGGATCTCACCGCGAGAAGTCCCAAATGTTATCACTGAAATTTTGTCCACACAGGGCGACAAGAACTCCGCATCGTCAAAACAGGACTGGAGTCGTTCATGGCATAAGATTAATTCCACAGCATTGCAAAAGGGTCAAAAACTATACAAAAGGACCAAAAATTTGAAGGGCACTTTACAAAACCCGGGTGGACGCGCATATGCGTGTAATAACAACGTACAATGCGCGCTTCAGCGCACGATGCGCGGCTGTTGGGCCAAAAACTCACGCGCCTGCTAAACGACACATTTATTAAACTGGTCGGCCTCCCAACCACTAATGGATCATCTCCCAAGTCGATTTGACACCAAATCCGAGCTCAATCCGCGTGGGGGGGCTGGTCAAAGATCTAATTGTGCCCTAAAGAGCCCCTCTTCACATTCAAAAGAGGTTACATAATAACCCAATGCTTGGCTATAAAAAGCCATGAATGACCACCATTTCTTCAAGGAATTCTTTGTATTGTTATGCTATTGACATTGCTAAGGACCCATTCTTTGGCAATAAACACTACAAGCTGCATTTCATAAAGCTATTCACCCCTCTCTTGAGTGAATAAGCTTGGAGTTCTTTCACCCACATTTCATCTTTTCATTGTAAGGAGAGCAATCAGTGAGGGCCTCAAGAGCCTTCCATTGGATAAAGGAGGGACCCAAGTCCCCTTTCTTCTTTGTGTCTTTGGATTTCATCAATCAGATCAGCTTATACATTGGTGATATTGGTCCATTTACATTTGTTTTTCAATTTTTCATATGCACATAGTTTTAATTAGTTTTAGTTTGATTTTTGTTTATAACTCTGTTGTTTCTTTCTCTAACCTTTTACCTCACAGCTGTCATGCTCTGCAGAGCCCAACAGGGCATGTAAGCACTCTCAATTTTCTCATTGAGCGACGAATAGAGTGCAAACAGATTGGCGACCATACTGGGGAGTTTGGTATAATTCCTCCCTCATTTGGGCTTTATTTTCTTTCCTTTTGATTTCATTAACTTGCAGGTTCACAAACCGGCCTCCGCCGACCTGGTTATCAGTCAATTCATCAAAAATTGGAGAGAAATCCATCCGGATTTTTCTTCTCGGACTTTTGACTTAAGTGCGCGGGTATTCCACCCCACAGGCGTGCGTCAGGCACGTATGCACTTTTTATCTCAGTTCTGTCAGCGCACAGGCGCCATATGCGCATCTGTCCACACAGGAGGTCGCGCATATGCGCCTCTGTCCACACAGAAGGCCGTGCATTTGAACCAAAATTTGACATTGTAAGCTCTTGGATGCGGGGAAAAAGCATTTTCCTTGTTAAGAACGATGATATGCATGCTCTGAATACTGCACCACTTAGACCCCTCAACTTATAAAGGGGATAATCACGCAAACATAGGCACTTAGGTGGATAAAATTCATTTTCCCTATTTTTCTTTTTGCCACATGGATGGCTTGCTTTGGTTTATAAATCTAAGTTGAACATCAATTCTAATCACATCTAA
>JZKD02S1146729.1:81123-98189 GCA_000966675.3 Picea glauca | reverse complement strand
TCATTCTTCACTAGTGTCTCTTCCGGTGACTTCAGACCCCACTGTTGAGAGCTATTGGAAGATCCAGTGCTATTTGAGAGGAAGGATGTTACGTCTTCTAGGACACGAGCATTTTGCTTTCTTTTTTATTCCTCCATGCGGACAAAAACCCTCTTACCCACATATATGTTTCTTTCTCACTTATGTATGATGCACATCTGATTACAGTTTGACTTTGGTACATATATTGTGTAAACATTTTGCAAAGACTCTTGGTTCTATATTTATCTCACCACTTGTTGCACACATTTCACACGATTAGTCTGACATCATAGGGGAACCACAGAACCCCCGTCGTTCATGACGTTTGCTCAACCTTCCTCCTATCTTAGGAGGAATATATGGTCGTACTCGTTCATCAGTACCTCCTTTGCACACTCTTGTGAGTGCTACCATCCTAGGATAAGATTTGCTTGGTTCTACCTTACTTGGGTCCACTTCCCAAGGTCATCTGTCCTCTAACTCTCCTTTACACGGAAGCGAGGGACCCACTTCCTCTCAAGGAGGGATCACCAATCCACCTAGTCCCCATCAAGGGTCAGGTTCACAACACACTATGGCTGGAGCTAACCCTCCACCCCCACTACATATTCCATACTTGGCCTCTCTCAACATTTCGGATCTCACCAAGCTCACTAATGATCCTATATTGCATGATGCTACATGGCCTGCAATGCCAACCAAACTTCCTTCAGACATACCCAAGTTTGAACGGAAGGCAGGGGATGACCCCGCCAATCATGTCATGACTTTTCATCTATGGTGTTCTTCCAATAGCATCATGGAGGATTCTGTCAGACTGCGTCTATTCCAACGCACACTTACTGGTCCATCGGCCAAATGGTATGTCGAAGAAAAATCTGGATCCCACGCGACCTTTGAATCCTTGGCCAAATCCTTCTTAACTTTCTTCCAATTACCCATCCGCCATGACAACGGTATTGAACTACTCTCCAATTTCAAACAGTCCTCAGCCACCCACATCGCTGACCACATTCATGAGTGGCGTAGGCGACGTAGTTTGTGTAAAGTAGAAACCACCAAGCAACAGTGCCTTGATTGGTTTCTTAGGTCCCTTGTCACCCTCCTTGGAAAAGATGTCGCTTCCACATTCCCTCAATCTGAAGAGGAAGCCATCAGTAAGGCTCAACAATATGACCTCATTTACGCACAGTTAGGATACTTGTACACAGTACTTCCTGATCTTCCAAAACCTGTGCCCTTTGGCCAGGACAAACCGGGGATGTCTCACTCAGCAGACGGACTAATAGGTGCCACCACACACCATGGTCCACAACCCCATCCACCACCAATGTATGGAACACCTCAATACCCACCAGCATATGGGGGCACTCCTTATTTTCCCCCACCCCCTTATCAACAGACATATTCTATTGCTATACCTACACCCATCAGTAGACCACCACCAGCACCGCCCATACATCCACTTGTTCCCACAAACAGTGGTACTCCCTCCACATCATCTTACAGCACTAGTGAAAGCACACAACCTTCCTATGTACCCTATGGATCAATATCACCGCAAAATCCATACTTCCCCTTTCCCGGGCCTCCACAACCTATGGCTCCCCCACATCCAAATGCGGGGGTGAATTTTGTTCAACCTTCTGCTGCTCAACAGTACCAGAATTTTGAACAATTAAATACAGCCAACCCAACTCATCCATCGAACAATAATAGGAGGAAAGGATAGAACAAGAACAACAACAACCCTAGTCAAGGCAGGAATCAACCCCCACAATATCCACCCACTGGGGGCAACCAGAACCAAGGGAACCAAAAACCCCAAGGGGGCAATAACAACAAACGCCAAGGGTGAAATACTGCTAAAACTATTCACCCTTGTGCTATTTGTGGTGTATGTGGTCATTACACTCACCATTTCCCACAGATCGCTGATTTCAAGAGGTTGAAAGACTCTGGGAGCCTTCCCCCCTCCCCAGCGCCACCTGCCCCTCAGCAGGCACAGCAACAATATGTGCAACAACCTCCCGCAGTACTGCAAAATCCTATCCCACATCAAGGTGTCATAAACACCCAATAGGACACGTAGCATACCCCACCTCAGGTAGGCCAATATCACAACCCCAACAATCCAGTAGAACGAACAATTCTCCTCACCAGTGAGGAAGAAATTCTTTTGCAAACACGCAATCGTCAGTATCCTCCAAATACTGAGTCTACTCCTACATCTCTAGAAACAAACCCTACACCAACAGGACCTCCATTGATGATCTCGCGCCCTTCTGCCGAACCACCATTACGCATCCCTCGCATCCCCTTGCGCAGGAATGTGCATAATCCACAGGCTAGGGCAGCTCATAACTACAGCTTGGTAGATGACTTAGCGCAATCCTCAGCTGCCATGTTAGTTCTAGAAGTCCTCCAAACTTGTGCTATGCAACAGAAGTCATTACTTTCCTCCATGGGAGCAGTCGACCCTGCAGATACTCGACTTATCACTTTCGACCTTGATAGCTGCGAACCGCGTCTTCCCGTCGTCGTTGCTATCCAAATACCCGTCAAAATACGGAACATCACCATCCATCGGTGTATCATCAATGAAGGGGCATCCACCTGTATCATGTCCAAAACCGTATGGCAGAAAATTGGTTCCCCGGACCTCTTACCATCTACCATCACACTTCGCGCCTATGACGGAAGACCATCATCCCCTGAAGGGCTCTTCCAAAACGTCCCCGTAGAACTCGGGGGCAAAACCATTCTCATTGACATTGAAGTTATGGACGCTCAACTCGATTACAATATCTTGTTAGGCCGTACCTACATGTATTCTATGAAGGCAGTGGCATCGTCAGTCTTTAGGACAATCATGTTCCCCCACAACGGAAATATTGTGACCATTGACCAAGTCTCGCATTACGAGCCTAACCCATCTGCCAATCTCGATAACATTCTCCCTCTCATTCATGCAAACCAAGACGTCTATCCACTCATCGAGATGGGTCCTGGGATTTTCAAAGATCCATCCTTGTTAGGGACGTACCATGGAGCACCACCACTCCTTCCCCCTAGCTAAGTATGCATCATTTCCTCTAAGGAAACTCGTCAGGAGGATACTCATCCTCCTCAGGAGGCTTCAATCATTCCTGACGTCTCACCAGTCACAGCACCACTCCCACAGGAGCCTCCTGCAAACTCATCAATCCCCACAGTCCACGAATCCACATCCCCTCCAGGACCTAATCCCATTTGGGACACCGTTCCTCGACCCCTCACTCAAATTTCCTTCTTTTACCCACCACCCGGTGTAGAAGCTTTCCAGGTAGCCGCAATGCTCACATTACCCAATATGGTGTTAGCAATCCCAGTGTGGTACTTACATCCACCTGAGATGGTCCCTCGCCCACAGGCAGGACTCCCCGTGACGATTCCTGTCCTCACCCCCACTACCCTCAACACCCCCATACTCCCCACCCCCCTTGCTACCGCTGGGGGAAGGAGAAAGACAAAGGATCCCACAGCTCCACTTCCTCCGCGCATCTCACCACCTTGCACGTTGTGTGACAAAGAGGGTCACCAAACCAACAACTGCCCATCACTACCGGAATTACGGAATTTGATTCCCCCCAATCCAACCCCCACACCACCTATTACTACTGCTACCACTCAACCTTCTAGTAGTAAAGGGTTGAAGACCAAATTCGCATGTGCCATCTGTTCTGAGTACGACCATTACACTCATCATTGTCTTGCACTACCTCGTTTCCAGCAGGCATTAGCCATCGTAAGCTGCGACTTTCAGAACAACCCACGCCCTGCTACATCATCCACAACACCTATCACTGACATTCACTATGTCACTACATTCAATGAATGCATGATATGCCCTTGCTCTCTTTGCGATTCATTGGCTCATTTTACATCCCAATGCCCGATGATCATCGAATATCAGCAACGTCAATTGTCCCTGCTGCACCAACCCATAGCAGAGATAATTGACCTTACTTCGCCACTGGCAGATTTTCACGTCATTTCTCCCGAGCCTGAGGCACTCCCCACACCTCCATGGTTCTTAGATGACATATCTGAGGATTTTCCCCATAACCCTCCCAACTCTCCTGCTCATCCCCCTACAGAGATTATTCATCCAATCACCACGGGTACACCTCAATTCTTAAACATATGGTTCATGACGAGCGAACCCTCACTTTCTGCTCACACCTCCCCCCTTGCTTCACCAGCAGGGGGAAATCACACTAGAGCCGAGATCACTCCTCACGATCCATTATATTCCCATCGTTTCCACTACGACGAAGAAATACTAGAAGAGCTATAGCGCTCGGACTCTCCCTGGGATGCACTCCATCATCGTGCACTCTTCCTTCCGCAGGAAGCCCTCATGCCTCCTAGCCATAACCCCATTTACACGGTCGAAACCAAAGACTTTATCCCATCCGGCCCTATTGATTAGTTTAACAATCCTATTCCTGCACCTGAAGCTTTTGAAGAAGGTAATCTGGCTAACATTTCCCCCACCATCAAAATTGACATTTCCATTAAACTAGGCATCGTTGAAGAGATCATCATTGGAGCTGCTTGCACTCCTCAGGAAATTGCCGCATATAAAACCCTCTTCCAGGAATACAGGGATATCTTCACCTGGTCATACACAGAGATGCCTGGCCTCGATCCATCTATTGTCGAACATCGCATTGACACCTAGCCTGACATCACACCTGTTCGCCAAAAACAACGACCGCTACACCCAGCCAAGGCCTCGGCTATCAAAACCGAAATTGACAAATTACGTACAACCAGCTTTATTTACCCCATCGCTTACACTTCGTGGGTTTCCAACCCTGTACCCGTCGACAAAAAACAGGGCACCATTTGCGTTTGCACCGACTTTCGCGATCTCAACAACGCTTGTCCAAAGGACAACTTCCCAACGCCTTTCATCGATCAGATTATCGACGACGGCGCCGACCACGAGGCTCTTTCCTTTATGGATGGATTCTCTGGCTATAACGAAATTCAAATTCACCCAGTCGATCAATATAAAACCGCATTCATTACCCTGTGGGGTACGTTTGCATATCGTGTCATGCCCTTCGGCCTCAAAAACACCGGCGCAACTTTCCAGCAGGCCATGACATACATTTTTCATGATCTGGCGGCAATCATTCTCGCCTACTTGGACAACCTCACTGCTCGATCTAAGAAATGCCCCCAACACATCGATGATTTACGAATCATCTTCCAACGGTGTCGTCAGTACAACATCCGCTTGAAACCTCTCAAGTGTGTGTTCTGCGTCACCGCAGGGCGCCTCCTGGGTTTTATCGTTTCACAAAGCGATATCACAGTGGACCCCCTTAAAGTCCAAGCCATCACCTAAATTCCACCTCCTCGAAATTTGCGACAACTACAGAGTCTACAGGGAAAAGCTAACTTTCTTAGACGCTTTGTTCCTGATTATGCTATACGTGCACATGGTTTCCTTCACTTACTGCGTCACGACATCCCTTTTCATTGGGATGACTATGCCCAACAGTCATTTGACGATCTTAAAGCAGCGCTTTCAAATGCACCTTTAATAAGTGCACCTGACTACAATCGCGACTACATCCTCTACGTATCAGTATCAGCTATATCAGTAGTCGGCGTCCTTATCCATATCGGAGATGACAATCGTGAACACGTCATTTACTACGTCAGTAAGAATCTTTCAGGACCACCCCTGAAATACAAACATGAAGAGAAACTTGCTCTTGCAGTTGTCCTTGCAGTTTAGAAACTGCGCCATTACATTCTGCTTCGTACCACCAAGGTCGTCGCCGATTCCAACCCCATGCAATACTTGCTCAGTCGTCGCCAAGTTAACGGAAAATTTGCTTGGTGGATCGTTATCCTTCAGGAATACGACCTCGAGTTTTCAACACCTAAGAGTAAGAAGGCCCTCGTTCTCGCAGAACTTGTCACGGCCCTTCCCTCCAACACACCCAGTGCCCCGGTCAATACCGACTTTCCTGACGAACATTTCTTTTACATCGCTTCAGATGATCCTTGGCATGGCACCTCCTCGTCTACCTACGAACTCAAAAGTTCGGTAATCATCTATCATGAGATGATCGTCGGCACATTCACCATCAGGCCCCCCGCTATCTCCTTATTGGTGACATCCTATATCGACGAGGCGTCGACACCATTCTACATCGCTGCCTAACCATTGACGAGGTCGATCGAGTCTTAAACGACTGCCATAGCGGTGCATGTGGGGGCCATTTTTCAGGCATCGCCACGGCTCAAAAGATCATCCGGGCCGGTTACTTTTGGTCTACCCTTTTTCATGATTGCATTCATGCCGTGAAATGATGCGAGCAATGTCAGCTCTATGCCAACAAAGCCCGTGCTCCCCCCGCCCTTCTTCACCCTGTCATTACTGCAGGCCCCTTTTGTAAATGGGGCATTGACTTTATGACTTGTAATCCCCCCTCCAGCAATGGTCACAAATACATTTTTTTCGCAGTCGATTACTTCACCAAATGGGCCGAAGCTATGCCCACCTTCAACAACACCGCTGACACAGCAGCGTGTTTTTTCTTCAACCACGTCATATCCCGGTTCGGAGTACCACTCCAACTAGTTTTCGATCATGGGAAACACTTCGAGAATGAGATCTTCGTCGAACTCTCATCTCGGTTAGGCTTCTCTCATGAGTTTTCCTCACCCTACTACCCTCAGTGAAACGGGTAGGTCGAGGTAGTGAACAAAGTCCTCAAGACCATGTTACAACGCACGGTGAATAAACATAAAACCAATTGGAATCATATGTTATTCTCCGCACTCTGGGCTTATCGAACAGCTATGCAGACCGCCACGGGTTTCACGCCCTTCCACTTAGTCCATGGGGTTGAGGCAACTCTTCCCATCGAGTGCGAAATTCCAACCCTTCGCACCACCATTGAGCTTTTACCTGACACTGCTCCTATGGAGCAACGCTTGCTGAAATTGGAGTCTCTGGATGAAGATCATCGATCTTCCTTACAAAACAACGAGGTAGCTAAAAAACGATCCAAGGCTACCTTTGATCGCCATGTCAACCTTCGCTCATTTCGGGAAGGCGACCTTGTCCTAGCCTATGATATCGCCCATGATACCCTTGGCCACGGCAAATTCGAGTCACTTTGGCATGGCCCTTACATCATCCAACATTGCCTCACCAAAGGCGCCTACATCTTGGCCTCCCCAGAAGGCCTCACGCTTAAAGAACCCATCAATGGGTTATACCTCAAGAATTTTTATGCGTAAAACGTAGTCAAACTACTTTAGGTTAGTTTTTCTTTTCTAGCGTTTTTTCTTTTTTGATCCCACATATAAACTATCCTTTGTGCTATTGACAGATGACTCCTCCACCAGCTTACCACATTGGTTACGCCGACGGCGCCAGCCGTTGGACACAAAATCTCGCTTCGGCTGCTTGGGCTCTCTACACCCCTTCACATGAATTGCTACATTCCAACAACATCTGTTTAGGGCCAGCAACCAATAACCAAGCCGAATACACTGCTGTCATTGGCCTCTTGACTAACGCCCAGCATCATCATATTCGTCACCTTAGCGTTTTCCTCGACTCTCAACTGATCATTCTCCAACTCAACAATGTATACCATGTACGCGATCCATGCCTCTTTCGCAAATACCTGCAGGTTAGGTTATTATCTCGACATTTTGATTCCATTACATTTACACATATTCCAAGAGAATTGAATCAAACAACAGATCAAATAGCTAACATGGTGTTAGATTGGCACATATCACATCAAGCTACACATACATAAACATCTCATACATCCTATCACAACATATAGATAGCATCAACATCATCATCATCAAAAACAAAAACATATGTACAAACACATTTGGATCCAAAAAACATGTATACTCATATATATATATGGGCCTCCTCGGCCATCCGAATGTTTACGTATACAAAAAGTACATCGGCCCATAGGCCCATGCCACATCATGGTACAAAAAACGGCTCACCAGCCTATATAATCAAAAATGGTACAATATACATCAGGGGGCCTCTATCGCACCCCCAGCTACCCCTCCCTCAGGAGGAGGTGGTGGCCCACCCCTACCAGCCCCAGGAGGTGGTGGTGGAACATCTGCAGGACCCCCCTGCTCAAGAGGCAGGCGCCCACTCGTCATAGCTGCGAGCACAGCTGCTCATCGCATGATCAACCTCCATGTCGGCGGTAAACCTATACACTACTCCAGGAACTACTCGTCCTGGATACGGATCCACATGAACTCAGGCACGTCTCAAAACACCGTCTCAAAACGACGGCGGATATCAGCATCATCACCTCCGACCACCACCGAAGGAGTCTGGGATGGCCACGCACCAGGGTCATCAAAATGGCGCCTCCTCGCCGGTCTCCCGGGCTCTGCTGGCGCTCTTGCAGCGTCATCCCATGGCCGCCTCCCTCCATGTGGAGGTCTCTCCTCTGGCTGCACTGGTGGTCTATACAGCTCCACCTCGCGCCTGCGAGGTGCCAAATCTGCACATACACAAACAAGCAACAACAGATAGTATCAGTATCTATACATCAAACATGTGCACTAGGATATCAAAATCATAGCGTACATCAAAAAACGCAAAAACATAACATACCTCTATGATCAAAAGCCTCCCCAAGAGGCAATACCATCTCTGGGTCCCCCCAAAAGTCTACCCCAGCATAGGGGAACTGGAGCATAACCTGCGGCATCTGCCACCATATCTGCGCCGCCTGCACAGTGAAGTAGTGTCCACCTTCGCCACCACCGTGGTGAATCAAAATCTATGCCCACTGCCTCAGACGCGGCTCTCGTACCCATGGTGCCTCCAGTAGCACCCTCGGGCGCAGCATAGGCACCCTCTCCAAGAAAAAGGCCACCAGGACAGAGCCAAATGTGAACTCCCCAGCGCCTGTGGACCTACACCGGTCCAGTTGCGCGATCATCCGCACATGAAGGGTCAGACCCCAGGCGAACCGTTCACGGCCCACCACCACCCTCTCCATCACCATCAACTCCCCACCACTAATCTGATGGGGCGCTCGGGACCCATATACCCGAACTATCATCACTGCTATGCAACGATGCAGCAGGACATTTATCCCACTGATGCTCACGGCCGACCCAGTCATATAATGTTCGCCTGAGCAATATCACTCGGTGACTGTCTCCAAATGAATGTCCCTCAATAGCACAGGATCTTCCGGCAACGGTGTTTCCCGGAAGGGAAGCCCCGTCAAAAAATAGACATCCCCCACCACAGTGAAGCCGATCTCCTCTCCTCGCACGAGGAAGCAATGTCGATCCGGGCTCCACATCTCGATCATAAATTGGAGCAAATACTCTTGCGATCATATCAAAGAGCAATCAAAAAACTTTAGCAACCCACTGGTTGCCAAAGCTGCTCGGACTGCCGCTCGCACTGCCGACGGTGCATTGGTCACCGCCTCTCGAAGTGGTGCCCAGTCCCGCTCATGCCATCGTACATCCATGATCCCTACTTGTCACCTGCACAGAACCCAAAGTCCTATATTAGCTTAGGCAACCATCCCATGTCTCAAAAAAGATAAATTTTTCACCCTGAAACCTTGCCTCAAAGGCGCGGTTTTACCACCCACAGGAGCGCACTCATACGCACCTGTTCAATACACAGGTGCGCATGTATGCGCGCCTGTTTTTCCCACAGGCACGCTCATAAGCGCACCTGTTCACAATACAGGCACGCTTTAGGGCGCGCCTGTCAGATCCACAGACGTGCACTCATGCGCACCTGTAAATCCTACAGGCACGCACTCATGCGTGCCTGTCTATCCCACAGGCACGCCCCTAAGGCGCGCCTTAAATCCCTCCTCACACGCACACATGCACGTTTTTTCCGGGTACGGGCGCACACTCATGCGCACCTTCCACCGAGTTGCCCACGCATGTGGGCCCCTCCTCTACCCAAAACCCCCTAAAACCTCCCGTACGACCCCCCGTACCTACCCTACCCAAAAATTGGAAACTTATAGCTATGCAGGATGTTCAGACCACTAACCTAAAACTCGCACGTCGGGAAACGGATGCCTCATGCTCTCAGACTCACTCAATCTCCTCTGGATTTGCTCTGGAACTCATTGTAACAGCAGGTACAAATGAGGTGGCAATGTGGGCCCTACAACTATATATAGGCCTTTTTTCCAAACTTCCACTCACCATTTCGGGAGCCCACGGTGCCCGTTTTTCGAACCGTCTACAGCCACAGGATCAGCATCTCGACACCTACATCATGGCTGTCCCTAGGCCACTTTTTACCCTGAGCCCCCGCGGCGCCTGTTTTTCATCTTATGGCCAGGTACGCACATGCATTATCACATTTATCTAATACATGTTCATATTTGTTATTATCTTCAGATATTGTTCACTTTGGGTATTTGGTTGATCTGTGTGCAGGTACTCGGTCATCATCTCTTGACAGCAGTCCTTCAGGTATATATTCAGCACTGGCATGTAGTCTCTCCCACTGTATTTCATTTACATTCCCAGTCACACCCCCTGATTTTGGCCTTTAGGATACCCATTTTTTGGTTGATCTGTGTGCAGGTACTCGGTCATCATCTCTTGACAGCAGTCCTTCAGGTATATATTCAGCACTGGCATGTAGTCTCTCCCACTATATTTCATTTACATTCCCAGTCACACCCCCTGATTTTGGCCTTTAGGATACCCATTTCCGGCTCTGCAGTACTCACACCTCCATGTGCATTTTTGGGGTACTATCACCCGATATCAGTCTCACCTACATGAGTTGTCCCATTCATAGCACCTGTTGGCACTTTTGACACTCATGCTGCTCTTCATCACCCTTTAGGAATGGGAGTCGCGGTAGTCTTTCATCTTGTTGCAGATCGACCACATACTCCTTCTCCTTATTTTGCTAGCTTTCCCACATGGACTCCCAGATCATCACTTTATGTGTTAGTTCTTTTTACCTGCACATCCGCAGGCTCATGAACCCTCCATTTCATCCACCATCAGTTTTCCCATCTGCGAACCTACCTTCATTCCACCTACCTCATATAGAAACTCGCCAATGGGGCCCCTACCCTTCATCCATTTTCACCAACATTTTTTCCCTGCCTGGGGCACGCAGTTTACACTGCGTCACCCATTTCTGTATTTTGTACATCTTTCCCCAATTTCTTCATTATTTATTGTACAAACACCTTTATTTCCAGTCATTTCCAGTTATTTACTTTTCTCGTCACCGTTGGCGACCTTCTTTCCTTTTTGGCCACACACAACCCATGTCACCCTTGGTTGGAGAATTACTTCTCATTCACCCTCGCCGGCATCATCTATATCTTCAGAGTATTACCTAGATCACTTACCTATACCCTTTGAATTTGTTCACCTTGTCCCGCCTCTGGCACAACTCATCCTCGGTCTTGGCGTCCCCCTGACATTCGACCTTGTCATACGGTTGCGGCCATTGTTTATTTCATATATCCTCCAACCAAGGGCAGTCTTGAATCTTCCCACTTCTTGACTTTGTCCATGTACCTCTGCCACCTCTTCACCTCAGTAGATTCCATGAATCCCTTTGCTTCTGGGAGTCGCGTCCCCCTTTTGTCGACATCAACACACTTATTCCAAAAGGGCGACAGTATCTTGATTCTCATTTCCCATTCAATGAGAGATCTCGGACGGCATAGAGGGAAACACCATTGCTCCCTGATGTCATTGACCCCCACAATATTCGACGCCAACACCTTCTCATGTTGCGGTGGGTCTTACTTTGCGACTATTGCAGTTTTTATCATCAATTGCCAAAGACCTCTGCACTTGGTAGGGCCACCAATGCCCACATCACTGTCGTTGTTTACTTCCGCGACCATTACCACTGGTTCAGAATATGTTCCTTTGCAGACTTGTCTTCTGCCTTTATCATTCCACCCCCGAGGGTGCTATAGTTGTCTACATCAACATTTCGGACATTTTTTCTTCAGAGTTACCTCACACGAGCATGGGGCATGCCCGCCTCGTTTGTACACACTTATATATTGTTTCACACCTTGTGGAAGGTCGGATCTACAGGTTCCTTTCTTCTCCAACGGATTGCTCTACACAGCTCCCACTCTTTCTCTCCCTTACAACACCATTCTCAGTCAAAGAAACATTGATGAATTTCGGCTATATGTTTTTCTCCTAACCTCATCCATCAGGGGGCATCTGTTATCACTGAAATTTCGTCCACACAGGGCGACAAGAACTCTGCATCGTCAAAACAGGACTGGAGTCATTCATGGCATAATATTAATTCCACAACATTGCAAAAGGGTCAAAAACTATACAAAAGGACCAAAAATTTGAAGGGCGCTTTACAAAACCCGGGTGCACGCGCATATGCGCGTAATAGCAACGTACAATGCACGCTTCAGCGCACGATGCGCGGCTGTTGGGCCAAAAACCCACGCGCCTGCTAAACGGCGCATTTATTAAACTGGTCGGCCTCCCAACCACTAATGGATCAGCTCCCAAGTCGATTTGACACCAAATCCGAGCTCAATCCGCGTGGGGGGGCTGGTCAAAGACCTAATTGTGCCCTAAAGATCCCCTCTTCACATTCAAAAGAGGTTACATAATAACCCAATGCTTGGCTATAAAAAGCCATGAATGACCACCATTTCTTAAAGGAATTCTTTGTATTGTTATGTTGCTGAGATTGCTAAGGACCCATTCTTTGGCAATAAACACTACAAGCTGCATTTCATAAAGCTATTCACCCCTCTCTTGAGTGAATAAGCTTGGAGTTCTTTTACCCACATTTCATCTTTTCATTGTAAGGAGAGCAATCAGTGAGGGCCTCAAGAGCCTTCCATTGGAGAAAGGAGGGACCCAAGTCCCCTTTCTTCTTTGTGTCTTTGGATTTCATCAATCAGATCAGCTTATACATTGGTGATATTGGTCCATTTACATTTGTTTTTCAATTTTTCATATGCACATAGTTTTAGTTTGATTTTTGTTTATAACTCTGTTGTTTCTTTCTCTAACCTTTTACCTCATAGCTGTCATGCTCTGCAAATCCCAACAGGGCATGTAAGCACTCTCAATTTTCTCATTGAGCGACAAATAGAGTGCAAACACCGAAATATTGGTGTTCAGATTCACGAGTAGCGAAGTGCCGAGGAGCCGAGGTTCGTGTGGACGTGTGGCAGAGCATAAGGTGGGACCATGTGACCGACGGGTGGACACGCGTTGGCTGGAGATAGAGTCAGCATCTCATTGAATTCTCGCAACTCGAGGACTCGCGGGATAGGAGGGTGAAAGTTCAATGAATTAACCCGCGAGGTTGCGAGGTTGCGAGAGGCGCTAATATTTAAGCCTAGCCCACAGTTGCATGTGGAAGGAGCTATACCCGTATCGCCAGATCGGGTATCGCAAGATTTGAAAGGAAAGTTTGGAGGCTTTGAGTCACGAACTCGCGAGATAGTGAGGTTTGGCTGACCTCGGAGAAAGATTGTTGTGGGTGAAAATTTCCCGATAGGGAAATAGAAGAACCTTCGAGTTCTTTGGGCCGAAAAGAAGAAGGTCTTGTGAGAGCGAACGTGCATGGGTGGCGCGTTTGCATCATCAAGCTATGTGGCTGAGAAGAATATTGAAAGATATGTCACATACAGAAAAGGATCCAACTCCTATTTTTTGTGATAATACTTTAGCAATTTCTCTATCCAAAAATCACGTGTTTCACAATAAAAGCAAACACATTGACACTCGTTTTCATTTCATATGTGAGCTAGTCAATAATGGTGATATTGCACTACAATTCTGTGGTTCTCGAGATCAACTTGCTGATATCTTTACAAAGCCACTAGGAAAATCTATTTTTGATTTTCAAAGACAGCACTTAGGCATAATCAGTGCTGATGTTTGTAACTATTGAGTTTAAGAGGGAGTGTTAAATATAATGTAACCTCAACAGGCTGACTGTACACTGCTAGTTGTCCTGGCTAGCTGCACTTTCTATTCTTGTTTTGCTTGAGCCTATTTAGCTCAGCTATTTCCCTTTGCATAGTACTTACTACTACAAAACTTCTTCATGTACTCATTTTGTACTCCTCTTCTTATATTCTAATATATTTTTTTCTGTTCTATTCTTTCTCTCTGCATTTCTTAATTCAAAATTTATCAATTATCATAATTAAGACTATCTACAAGTTTTACAAGGAGTGAAAATTATATTATATCGGATACGAATGTTTATTACTAACCTATAATTGATATCCCAAGTTGACGACGAACGCATTAGCTACAGGTTCTACAGAAACCCACTTTCCCTTTTTTAGAACTTGTAGGCTGCTGACATCGCCTTGCATTAAAACAGTGATGTTGCTTGCATCTGAATGGCCTGGTATACCAAGGGTAAGATCTAGATTTGGGCATGGAGGATAGTAATTTATAACCATCAATTGGTCATGTTTTCCAAATACTCTATCCAAGTAATCAAAGTCTAGCTCCAGAGCTTCTGAAATGGCTGCCAACAGCCTTAAGCATAGTTCTCTCATCTCCATAGAGTACTTGCCAGCGATCTTCCTGTTGAAAAAATAAAATAAAGGTTAAGCACAACAAGTTACACGACATATCTGATGAGTTGCATCTAAAAATTTGTTGTTTACCGACCTATAGGCTGCAGGTTTTTCAGACCAAGAACCGATGACTTCCTCTAAAGGATGGCAGGGATGCCTGAGATAGTCCTTCCAGTCATGGACTTTCTCTTTGCTAACATTGGTGCTAGTAGACAGTCGAACCAGCTACCTTGAGTTCTCTAAGTAAAGACATGCTCGGTCTTCCATGGGCATTTCAAAGAATTCTTTGGCGATATCCATCATGCTTTTCACGACTGTCTCTGGCACGCCATGGTTTACTATCTGTTCTTCACCATATCAACCATATCATGGCTAAGAACCATATCAACCATATCATGGCTAAGAAAATATATAGAAACTCAAATATTGAACTTAAATCTGAGTCATTATATTAAGTCCAGTATATGATTAGCTATTATAGACATTCCAATATATATGATCAGCTATTACAAAAGTTCCTCGTTATAAACATGTATACCTGGAAAAATCCATCCTCCTCACATGCACATCTGATTTGTTGGACTACCTTTGTTCTGTTAGAGCCATCGAGGTCTTTGAGATCCACCACCGGAATGCCCTAAGAGTAAGAGACCTCAGACAGCTGAGGGAGTTCGTTGGGAGGTAGGATATAATTATCCTGCACTTGAAGATTGTTAATCCATTGAAAATTAGCTTTTCAATAATAATACCGAGACCATCATGCTTCTGCTCAATAGAAACTGTAGATGCCATCGTTCTTTCTTTTCTCTACATATTGATGGAATATGTTTTCCAACACAGTAAATATAGAATTGCTTTCCTTGATGGTTGAATTCGTCAGCTATAGGCCACATCACATACGAGATAGTCGCCGTTATCCCACGGCGTGAAACAATAAATATACTTTTTTAATATATATTTTCCATTTTCTGTCAAAAACATGAGTTCGCAGAAAATTTCAAACCAGGCATTCATCTTTCAAAACACGAGTTCGTAGAAAATTTCAAACCAGGCTTTCGTCTGTCAAAACACGAGATCGCTAAAATCCAATAAAATATGAAAATCTATTGAGTTTAGTCTTAGTGATTGAGAAAGAGCATATATCTTTTTGATTTAGATTGAGTTTAAAATTTTATAAATTTTAATTTATCTTATATACAATTCTAGAAAGAGAAAAGAAATACAAAATAAATCTAAGTGAAAAAATATCTAGCCATCTCCTCATTGACTTGTAGCCTAGTGAAACACAATAACTTTGTTGCACTATCTCTACTAAAGGTGGATGCCGGTGACATTGATAGGGGGTTTGGAGCATCAACATGCATACAAGAGTATAGTGAGGAGAGGGAACATGGACATAATAGTCGTCCATGTGAACCTCATAGATGGTCCAGCTGCAAGAAGACATTTTATGGGCCTATAGAGCCCACTGGAAAACATAGCTTCATGGTGGAGGTTAGTATCTTAACCCTTTTTTTTGTTCTTCATCGTTATATATTTATTTTGTATTTTGTGTATTTATATAGATACTTGATTGTATGTTGATTTGCAGTTGTTACATCTCAACAGTAGACCCTCTATGCCTATGGATGCATCAATGCCTAGCCCCACCATTGATGCAACAGTAGAGGCAACATGTTCATTGGGTGCATCATACACACATGTATGTATCACATTTGATAGATTCAACATAGTCATTTCATTATTTTATGACATCCTCGATTTTTTTATATGTTCCTTTGTTTCTACATGATTTGGCACCAGGAGATGTCAGGGATTGTCCATCTGGGATGGACAAGTCACCAGTGTCATAGGTATCATTTGTAAATTTAAATATCGTATAATTCTCAAAATGTTTTTGTTTATGTTTTTGAATTTTAGTATTTGGTACTAATAGTTCAATTTTTTTCATATGTATGTACGTTGACGATATATTTGCTAGGTATAGTAGTATTGCACCACCTGGACACCTGGACATTTCTTTTGGGTTGTCTTTCTCCAGGCCTAGGGTGTTTCAATCACTTGTACATCCTGTGAGGGTCCATCACAACCTACCTATCTACCACCCACCCCCACCACAACTTTCGGCCCCATCGACAGAGACTGTCGCAATAGAGGTTGTCTCGGAGCAGTTTGTACAACCCAATGCTCCATCTGCCTGTGAATCTCCATTGGATACCATTGGTATGCATACCATTGGTATCCATACCATTGGTTTCCATACCATCGTATGCATACCATTTTATGCACACCATTGGTATTGTAATGGTATGCATACCATTTATTGGTTAGTTTTAGGGTTTTAGTTGTCTTATGGTTTTAGTGGTAGTTTTCTTAGGGATTCTCAAGTATGACATACCATTGGTATGC
>JZKD02S1146729.1:55515-66616 GCA_000966675.3 Picea glauca | reverse complement strand
ATGACAATAGTGGTGGCACCGGATCATGAGGGTGTGAAGGAAATGGCAAGGTGTGAGGAGGGTGACAGAGGAGGGAACCTGGCGGAAGACAATAGGTGGAAAGGGGGGAAAACGAGAAATAATGGACTTGCTCTTTGGCGAGAGGCTGACGTGGAAAGGAGCGGGACTCATGGCAAGTGATGAGTGGATGATGAGAAGGAAGGAGGACCATGCGAACCAAATAGGGGAGGTGGATGGATGACACACGGCAGCAGGAGAAAGGTGTTTCTGGAAAATGACATGACGGGAGAAGGGTCCATGCTGGCTAAACACATAGCAACTGGGAATGATGGGGACGCACAAGCGCCATTGATCCAGGCACCAAGATCTCAGCCATCGGAAAGTTGTGCCCTCGATTTCGGACCCCCCCCCCTCCGCTTAAAGGTAGAAAGGCAGGGGGGGTCCGGAATTGCTTTTATCGCCATTGATCCGGGCATGCCAATCTGAACCGTTGAAGAGATGCGCCCCCGATTCTGGACCCCCCCCCTCCACTTAAAGGTAGAAAGGCAGGGGGGGTCCGGAATCCCATATGCATCATTGATCCGAGCGCCAAATCGCTGCCACTCGTACTTGCTCGTCGCTTACCACACGCACATTTGCGTTCTAAACTTAGGACAAGTGGGTTTTAACCCATTCTTTTGCATTCTAACCCCCTTACAAGAAATATTGCTAACAGTTTGAGAGATGGAATCTCACACTCGATTGGTAAAACGGCTTCGATGCCATACACCAACTAGAAAGGAGTAAATCCAATTGCAGTTTTCACGGAAGTATGGTAAGCCCAGAGAGCGGAAAAAAGTTGTAGATGCCACAATGTCTTGTTTTCCCCTACCATGCATTGAATCATGGTTTTTAGGACTTTGTTGATGGCCTCAACTTGTCCATTGGCCTGAGGATAGTAAGGGGATGAGTTTTCATGGCGAAAACCCAATTTGACATGCAATTCTCTCATCATCTAGTTCTTGAAGTGTGCACCGTGATCAGTGACAATGGCGCGTGGTACACCAAAATGAGTTATGATATGGCTGAAAAGAAACAGAGCTGTGGTACAACCATCGTTTAGAAAGGTAGGCATAGACTCAACCCATTTGGTAAAGTAGTCGACGGTGATGATTATATAACCGTGCCCCCCAGTTGAGGTAGGCTTACATTGCATGAAATCGATACCCCACTTGGCGAAGGGGCCGATGGCGATGATGGGGTACAGCGTAGTAGGGTGGGTGCATGCCTTCTTGTTAAAGACTTGGCAGGGTGGGCATTTTTTGACTGCCTCAATACAATCTTTGAAAATCGAGGGCCAAAAGTAGCCGGCACGTAGGATTTTTTGGGCTGTGGCCAACCCAGAAAGGTGACCGCCACAGGTGCCAAGGTGACAATCATTCAGAATGCTTTCAGTCTCCTCATGAATCAGACATCGTCGAAGGATAGTGTCAATACCATGGTGATACAAGGTGTCGTCGATGATAAGATAACGACGAGAATAGTGGCAAATACATCGACGCTCTTCACAGGAAATGTTAGGCTGAAAACGTTGGGTTTGGAGGTAAATGAGGATGTCTCCATACCAAGGATCAGAGGTGCTGATGAGGAAAAGAGATTCATCAGGGAGAGAATCTCTAGGTTCGATGTCTTCATCGGCACGAGGGAGAGCACAAATAAGCTCTGAAAACACCAGGGACTTTTTGGCTTTGGACTTCGTAAATTCAAGATCGAATTCCTGAAGGATGACGATCCATTTAGAATATTTTCCCCCAAGTACTTGACGTGTCAAGACGTGGTGCATGGGGTTGGAGTCCGCAATCACCGTGGTGGTGCGTAATAAGATGTAATGGTGAAATCTCTGGACAGTGATGATGGCTGCCAGAGCCAGTTTCTCTAGATGTGAATATCAGACTTCGAGTCCAGATAGACTCTTGCTCAAATAATAGATCACATGTTCCTCACCGTTGGGGTCCTCCTGAACTAACACCATTGCAATAGTGGAAGTGGAAGCGGCCAAGTAAAGGATGTAGTCCTTTGTATACTCCAAAGGGTGCAACAAAGGTGTGTGGATCAAGGCGTGCTTGAGAGAATCAAATGACCATTGAGCGGTGTCATCCCAGATGAAAGGGATGTTCTTCTGCAGTAACCGCATAAATCCTTTAGTTATCTCGGTGTAGTTGCAAATGAAACGATAAAGGAAGTTTGCTTTGCCTTGCAAACTTTGGAGTTGGGTTAAATTGGTAGGTGGGGGTAAGGCTAGAATGGCCTTAATATTTAAGGGATCCACCCTAATCCCATCTTTAGAGACAATGAAACCGAGGAGGCAACCAGATTCGACAGCAAAAATACACTTATGTGGGTTCAAGCGAATATGGTAGAACTGACATCGAAGAAAAATAGCCCGTAAGTGATCAATGTGATTGGATCGATTGGATGAGTGGGCAAGTAAGTCGTCGAGGTAAGGCTCTGCGATATTCTTGATATCATGGAAATCATATGACATGGCCTGCTGGAAAGTAGCACCAGCATTTTTGAGACCAAAAGGTAGCTTTCGATAGGCCAAAGTTCCCCATGGGTAGATAAAGGTTGTCTTATGTTGATCAGCAGGTAAGATTTCAATCTGGTTATACCCAGAGAAGCCATCCATGAAAGAGAAGATTACGCTCCCAACGCAATTATCGATGATTTGGTTGATGAAGGGCATAGGGTAGTTGTCCTTTGGAAAAGCTTTGTTGAGATCCCAATAGTCAACACAAACACGGATGGTCCCTTGTTTTTTGGCAACTGGAACAAGGTTGGAGACCCATTTTGTCAAAGGGACGGAATAGATAAAGCCATATTTTAGAAGTTTCTCAACTTCTACCTTTATAGCTGCGATTTTCTTGGGATGAACCGGGCAAAGCTTTTGTCGAATAGGTTTCGCGCCAGGGTAAGTCTTGATTTCGTGTATGACGATTGAAGGGTCGATCCCTGGCATTTCCTCGTAGCTCCACACGAAGACATCACAGAATTATTTAAACAAAGCGGTGTAAGAGACCACTTCTTTGGGTGTGCAATTAGCACCAAGGTTAATGTTTTCCACGACACCTTCTTTGATCGAAATATCAATAACGATCATAGTAGAGATGTTACCCATGTTCCCCTCAGAAAGAGTATCTTGTGTGAGGATGGGAGATTGCGGAGCATTGGTAACATCGGGAGGGAAGACAGAGTGTATGTATTGGTGAATTTCTTCCAAAGGCAGAAGAAAAGATGATCGATGATGGTTATCATCCCAAGGTAGATCGTCGATACTAAGCACTTCCATAATAGATTCGTCAGAGGGAAAAATTTGGGAAATGTAATCGATGGAAAACGATAGGGAATCCAACCATGAGGGCACCGAGTAGGCATCAGATGCCAATAAATGTGGGTTGTTTGGAGAGGGAGAGGCAGATTGAATAGCTATGTATGTAGCCTCAGTTGGGCTAAGTGGCATAGTGTCACTGAGCACATTGAATTCCAGAGGACTAGGTACAATCCAAGGATCAGATGATTCCAAGGATTGATAAGGCATAGTTGAAATCATATTGACTGTGGAAATATGATGCACGGTAGGTGGAAGTGGTGTAGGGAAGGTACCCATGAGGATAGAATCTTTCAATAAGCCAACACCAATTCTTTCATACATAACTGGGTGGTCTCCCAAAAACGGAATGTTGTTGGTGACAGGGATGCGAGCGTCGGGTGTACAAAAATCGAGTTGATCGATAGTGACAATTTTGCCTTGATGGGGGAATTGTACACATTGAAACACCGACGAGGCAACGACATTCATATCATAGAACCAACTTCTTCCAAGTAGTAGGTTGTAATCGAGGGGGGTATCAACCACCTCGACATCAATAGTAATAGTCTTGTCACCCAACTGAACGGCTAAGGATTGTAACAGTCCGTGAGGATGAAAACCTCGTCCATCGAAAGCGCGTAACATCGTAGGGGATTTGTTAAGGGAAGGTGATTTTAAGCCTTTCCAACAAGCTAAAGACATGACACAAGTAGAGGCTCCCTCATCTAAGATAGTTCGGTGGATTTGTTGATTGTGAACAACAACATCGATTTGAAAAGCTAGTTGGTGGGAGAGTCATGGTTGATGATCATCCAGATTAAATGTGTGGTTATTAGATGACTCAGGGTCGAAAGCGCCAATGGTAGCTAAGAGTGTTCTACGTTGGCTGGGATAGTGTTGTAGAACTTCCAAAGCAGACATAGCACATGGTGCTTGAGCCAAATATTCAACAATGTTGTAGTTTTGGGCAGCCTGTGAACTAGGATTGAAGGTATATTTTTTAATAGTGCTCTTAGGAGGGTGTAAGATGGAATCAAATGAAGGTTTCTCAATATGAAGTGGCCCGGATGGAGGGCTGGAAGATGGAGGACTAACGGAAAATGGTAACGGGTCTGGTACGGAACCATTAGTTGTCTTCAGCTTATCAGGTTTAACTGGCATGTCATATGTCATAGTGTGAGTGGTCAGATTAATCCCGTTAAACATGTAAATGTGGGCACTTGTCGAGGCCTCATCATGGGATTGGTTGGAATTGCCCCCTGCAGCGGGAGTTTGAGCAACCAAAGATTGTTGTTGTGGAAAAGGCCGAGTAAGCACAGCGGGTTGCGAATTTCCCTTGAAAATCTTGGTCACTTTATCATGATGTGGACAGTCTCGGGTGTAGTGATCATCACCACAAATGAGACATGGGAATTTTGGTTTTCGTTGTGGTTGTTTTTCGGCAGCAGGGGTTTGCAGTTGATTTTTTGGTTGTTCATTGTTATTGTTTTTCTTTGGTTTATTTCTCGCTTTCTTCTTGCCCCCAAGTTGTTGCGAAGGGGTCGATTGGACCACATTCACCTCAGAGATCTGAGTTTGAGGGGGGGTAGGAGAGGGTGCAGTCAGGCTGGGAGCAGTCTTCAAAGAGGGCCACTGAGTTGTTCCAGTCGACTGGGAAGTAGATTGGGTTTTGACGGAGCCAATAACTCCATCCATGTGCGAGGCAAATGGTTGTTTGGATGGATCATTAGTGGCATGGGTAGCATTCGGTATCAACTCGTACAGAGTACTAGACTGCGAATAAACCAAGTCTAAGTACTGAGCCCGAGCAATAGCTTCTTCCTCGGTGACTACACCACCCATGGAAACATCACGAGCGATCTTGGGTAACAGTGATTTGGTGAACCATTCCGCTAATAATTGGTCAGGAATGACCACTTTGATTAGCCTTGATCGTCGTCTCCATTCATGAATATGATCGGAGATATGTATGGAGGTTGTATGACGAAGGGAGCTTAATAGTTCAGTACACGTCTCGTATCAAATGGGTAGTTGGAAGTGTGTGAGGAAGGACATGGAGAGGGAGTTGAAATCATGAAAAGAGGCACGTGGTAGTTCAATATACCATTTTGCTGTGGAACCCGTAAGCGTTCGTTGAAAAAGACACAAATGTATAGAATCGTCCATGAGGGAGTTGGATGAACACCACAAATGGAAAGTCATCACGTGGTTTTTTGGGTCTTCTCTGGACTTTCCGTCGAATTTTGGGATATTAGAAGGAAGTTTAGCTGGGATAGCTGGCCAAACCGGAGAATAAAAAATGGGATCATTCGTTAACCGAGACAAGTCTGGAAGGTCCAGGGTTGCTAGAAAAGGTAGTTGTCAGTTAACCTGTGGGTAATACTGGTGTGGCATGGGGACACCAGTAGGGCCATACACTGGGTTATGTGGATAATTGTAACTAGTGGGCCCTCTTGTGTAAGGTTGGTGTTGACCAGGGTACACAGGATTTGAGGTGTTTTGAGAAACATGTGTGAGCGGAGGATAATTGGATGGGTTTTGAGGATTATAAGCTGGATTTGGTGTTTGTTCGTAAGGGGGTTGTTGTGGAGCTTGAGAATTGTGTCCTGCTGAGAACTGTGGGTTCCTTGGAAAAAGGATATTCCATGGGTTAGGTGTGGTAGACACATTTTTTCCATACGGTTGATGGTAGGCTCCGGATTGAGGTTGCCCCCCAGCATGAGGGTGCCCCCCAAATGAAAGTTGTCCTCCGGTGGGAGGATGCCCCCCAGCTTGAGTTAGAGTTCCTGGAATTTGAGAACCAGACGTAAATGACTGATCGGTACCGCTGAATGGATTAAGACCACCAAGACCGGTCCCTCCAGTTTGTTGTGTTAGCACTTGGTAAATTTCCTAGATGTTGAAAAAGAAGAAATCTACAAAGGTAACTTTATCCAACCACTTTTAAAGATAGGATCTAGCCCTTCCATCTTCAGAGAGGGATCTCTCTATATGATTTAGCTTTGTTTATGACTTTAAATGTTAGGATAGGTAAAAAGATAGGTACGTTTTGTTGTCAAAGTGTTTTTAAATTGGTTGAGACAGTCTACACATCCATTGGGCTATGGGGTTTGTATTTAAATAAATATGAAATACAACCATAAACGATAAAGAAGACTTTCACAGGGCAAGATAATATACTCACTGGATCCTTTAATAGCTTAAATGATGGACAGAAGAAAAGATGAAAAGGATAAATTCAACTAAGAAGCATTTAAGAATTTCTTAATTGAAAACATCAGAAGATAAACATTCAAAATCTTTAAAGTCAGAAATAGGGTATCCAAGATAAATCCTGCAACATACGTTACTCTTAAAGATTAGTTTTAGAAAACAATATGATCACAAAGAAAGAATGACATTTAACTTAGAGAATAAACTTCACTAGTGAATACATGCAAGAATCCTATAAAAGTGCCTCCTTTTCATTAATGGAAGATCTATTCAAAAATAGTCACAGTTTGATAGCTTTAGGGTGTAAAGATCAACAACCCTCAATACTTCGAAAGGTGAAGTATTTATAATTCAAATTACAAACATTCTTGTCATAACTGATCAGGACATGCTCATTCTATTTTTAGTCTAACTAATTTAACTAATCAAAACTGCTTGATGACTTGGTGTAACTGCTTGCTGAATTCTGGGGTAGGCCGTTGACAAGGTTTCTGCACAACCTCTTCTGACTGGACAGGTGACTGGACTTGGACATCTCATCTGCTAATCGAGCAGATCGCAGAGTTCCTCCCATATGAGATGACTAGGCACCGTGACTTTGAGCAGTCTCCGATACACTTCGTCCATTTCCGTATATTTGGCGAATGTGGGCTTAGTGAGGAATATGTATCGTATCTTGTGTTGGATGCTGATGTCCAACTGAAGAGCGTCCAGGAATGCTTTTCCAGTGATGCTCCCTTGTATGCCAGCAAACCTGGAACTATCCTTAGACACTTCAGCCAATCTCTTCTTGTAATCCGGAAGTGTCATCAGTTTATCATTAATGACTTTCAGACTAGGTAGACCTTTCTTTTGGAGAGCCTCAATCTTATTAAAAAACTTCTATACCCCCTGGTCCATGATCTGAATCTTTTCTTCCAATTGAAGCATTAATCCTCTCTTGGTCAAAACTCTCTTAACCTTAAGGATGGTCTCTGTTCTGTCTTCTATATTCAGCTCTTCTAGCTCTTCTCTGGTCTTGGAATTGAGGAATTTGATTATATCATTTGCCTGAGTTGGTCTATCTCCCAATTCCACTCTGATATTCTCAATAGCCTGTTTACTCCTCTGGACCAACTCATTCTGTTCAAACATGATTTGGATCATGGGCCAGATATCATTTATGGACTTTGTGATATCTGTCCATACATTCTCTTTGACCTCAGCTAAAGTCTTCCCTACCATTGTTTGCTTTTGGATCTGCTGTAGCTCCTTCTTGAGCTGCTCAGTTACCTGCTTTTCTTTGGATAGATTGATTTGGAAAGAATTTTTGAGTTCCTGGAGGTTCTCAACTTCCTTCTTCAGCCTGTTGATTTCTGTCTCTTGCAGGTTCATCTTTTCCATGGATTTGGCAAGGTCGGCTATCCCTTCTTATGGAGTCACTGGTGTTGCAGATGGAATTGTTGTTACTGATGTTGTAGTTCTCAATCCTACAATTTGGATAGCACTCAATAGAATGTCTTCCATTTGCTTCAAATGCTCTTTCTCTTTCAATAACCTCTCCATCTCAGTTTCCATTTCTTTGAGCTGAGCATTCTGCTCCATGAGCAACTTTAGCATCTCGTCCTTCTCACCTTCTTTCTCTACTATCTCCTTCGCCTGTGATGTGATGTCTACATTCTTATTCTTCTTTATCATCTCTTCTGCAGCTTTGACATTTGAAGGATCATAGCCAATTTTTAGAACCAGCTCCTCCAAGGTCTTGATTCTGTTGTCCTTCGCGAAAGATGATATCTTTTCCAACTTAAGCTGTGTCTGAGCGTTGTTCAATGATACCTGTAATTTTGCTGCAGAAGCAGAAGCATGTGCCGGTGTATGGAAAACCATCTCCCCTGTCTGCTTGTGCAGATCAATCTGATCTGCTGGATGCACATCCTTCGTTTGGAATTCGAAGGTGGCCCTCCTGTAATCTGTGATCACCTTGGGGTCTGGTACCTGTGCCTGAAGGAAGTCCATGTGCATCCTGCCTCTTTCTATGTCAAACGCAGACAACAGCCTATGTTGTGCAGTGGACGACTGCTTCCGAAACTGAGCGTAAGTACTGCTATTAAGGGTCTGATTTCTTTTCTTAATCAGCTCGTACTTCTCGAAAATGCTCAACTTGGGCCCAGTTTTTCCTTGTTGAGTGTCCATTGGAGAATCTATGGATTTCTTCGGTAATGATGGGGTGATGTCCTTAAAGATGCTTGAACCGAAGGATGGAATCACAGACTTGGTCACTGTGGTAGGTGGACTCTCTTTTTCTTCTATCTACCCAGGGACTGAAACTGTCTTGGGCCTCTTCATGTGCAGCTGGAACTCTTCAAATGACACCTCCTTGACAGGCGGAGATGAATCTGGTCGAGTCCTTTTTCCTTGGGGACCTATAGAGTGGTCATTGGTGGCACAGAATTCGAAGGAATCTGTTGCTCTACTTCAACCAAGGTGTCAGGCACCCATACTGTCTGATTAGAAAATTTCTCAATCTCAGGCTTAGCTTCGTGAACATACGGGATATTTTTGTTCTTCACCCGCATTTCTGAGATTATCCCGTATGGATCATAGTGCCATGGGAAGCTTAATAAAAACTTCATCTCTTTCAGCATCCGGTCAGCTTCTTCTCCGGCACCTCGACTGTTGCAGATGAAGGAGCCAATCTGCCCCTTGATCTGAAGTTGCTACTTCTTCTTTAATGATACAAAATAAATATCATCAGAATTCATAATTTGTCTTATGTACTCTAAAGCAAAAATTCTTACCGGCACATATTTGGGCAACTTGTAGGGTGCCAACTCGCACCCAAATACTCTAATCTCGGTGTGGTTCTGATACAAGTACCAGTCCCCGGTCTTTGTATTCTCCGAGAGATGCAAAATTCTCTGGACTTCATCGTTGATTCGAGGCTCGGGCCTGCCGCTCAATGTGCTTACCACAGGGTGGTATAAAAGATCAATGAATTCTTTGAAGCTGTACTCTGTGGAATTATACTTCAACAAAGAGGTCCATGATGAGACTGGCTGAGGCTTTCCATCTGCGTCCATTTTCTGCATGGAGAAACTGAATTTATCTGCTTGGAAGTAGACAAACATGTAGGCCAATATTGATGAGTATCTAAACCTACCTTCTGTGCCAAAATTCACGAACTGTTCGTGAATATTATCGTCCAAGAAGGTGTTATAATCAAACTGTGTTGTGGTCTTTTCATCATTAGAGAAAATGGACAGAAAGCCCAGAATGGGCTCATCTACCGACTGGTCGGAATAGTACCCTAATAGAGCACAAAGGAAGGAAATGACTTGGTTTCCCTTGGTGGAGAAAATGGATGAGGGGTAAGGGGGATTTGTGGAAGGGAATTGAGAGGAGGTGGGAAAGAAAAGCTCAAAAATTTGAGCTCTCTGGGGAAAGTTCATCTTCTGGTATAACTCGGTAAGGATCTCTAGGTTGAAACGAGAAACAAAATTGGCACGGGGAATTTGCACCATTTGGTCAATGTCTTCGGGAGTGATGAAGAACAGAACGTCTCCGGATGAGGAGACGACGCCCCTCTGGTCAAGAATATAATGGGATTGGCATTTGAGGGTGAATTCGGGGAAGTGGTGGATCTTTGGAAAAGGGTACAGGGTCAAATTGGACTCCCAGAGTCCAATCTCATCGCTCTGGTCTAGGAAAACCTCCCTGAGCCACGACTGGAGGTCTGAGAAATCGAAATCGCATATGGTATCAGCGATCAGTTTGTCTTTGTCGGCTAATGGGATTTTATCCAGGTCGACAGAAGGCGGGAGAAAAGGATTCTCCTCTCCTTCTGCTTGTCTAGGATTTGGCGCCATCTCTGCAACAGTACCTGCAAATAACACGAAGTTAGTGGGGTTGACTGACTGTGGATGAAGGCGACAGGATGTAACAGAGGGACTGGCTATCTGGTGCGATGGATGAACAGTGAACGAAGGGGGAATAACGGTAGTTTTCTTTAAAACTTGTGTTGGTCGGGCGTGGGAGACGGGTCAGCAGGATAACGGGTATGTTATCCAGTAATAAATGGACAACGGGCCACTTGGGGTGAGATGGCGGGTGACGGTGGCCAAAATATACGGGCGGGTGACGTGGAGGCTAGGGATTGGACGTAAAAGTCATGATAAGGGGTTGATCACGAGTGAAAGGGGTAGGGGTCTGACAACAGGGACTGACAACAATTATGGGATGTGACATAACTTGGGAACCAGTGGGACAAGTGGCATCAGTGGAAAGTGGCGTCCATGAGTGACGGGGGCTGTCAGATAGCATATGGTGATAGGACTTCAGGAACAATAGATTTATGCCACCTATGACAAGGGGCTCGACAAAGGAGAATAACAATTCCAGACCCCCCCCCTTTGATTAAAAGCAAAACATCAGGGGGGGTCCGAAAACCTTTTTAGACCGTTGAATTGCGCGCCTATTTCCATGCCGTAGATCTTAGCGTGCTCTTTAATACTCATTCTGGACCCCCCCCCCCTTCCATTAAAGGAATAACAGACGGGGGGG
>JZKD02S1146729.1:42547-53984 GCA_000966675.3 Picea glauca | reverse complement strand
ACTTTCCTTGTGAAATGCCAAGAATCCTAGTTCATGTGGTCCTGAAAATCTCTGCCTAGCCATCTTCGTTGGTTTTATTCTCAAAAATTGGAAAAACAGTGGTCAGCAGCTTAGGGCCTTCACTTCGGGCTTCAACCAACTGACTAATGTTCCTCACTTCAGAAAATGCAAGTGAAAAATGAAACTTAAACTGGTATTACAATGGAGAGTGAGCAATCAAATCTTCTACTAAGGTGGGACATAGTGTTTCAACATTCTGCCATTCACAGGTGCTCCTAGCAGATCTGACCCATTGACGTTGTTTAGCAAAAAGTCATTGTTTCCCCTGAAAGATTGGATCATGTATGGCCCTGTCCACAGATTGTCAAATTTCCCATGCTTTCCCTTGTCCTCATTCCTGGCATCCCATCTCAAAACCAAGTCTCCCAGCTCAAAATCATCTTCCTTGGTTCGTTTGTCAAAGATCTTTTTAATGTTTTCTTGGACTACCTGTGTTTTGTTGAAAACATCCTCCCTAGACTGCTGCAACTGGATCATCTGGTTTGTCCTTCTCTGTGAATCATTTGGCTCATGTTGTACCTATTGAAGTAACTTCATGACAGGAACTCCCAAAGAAGTGGGGAAAACTACCTCTGTACCATAGACCAGCTGGTATGGTGACATACCAATTGACCTTTTGGTAGTCAGTCTATCAGCCCATAAAGAAAACACCAACTTGTTGTGCCATGATTTTTTGTTTTCTTGCAATGTTTTCTTGATGATATTTACCAAAGTTGTTTTTGAAGATTCCGCTAGACCATTCCCCTGAGGGTAGTAAGTTGTGGAATGCCCCAAACCAATGTGATACTGGTTGTAGAAATCTATGAGTTTCTTCGACCGAAAGGCAGCTGCATTGTCGGTTATAATCTTCCTAGGACAACCAAAATGAGATAAAATATTATTTTCGAGAAATTTAATAATAATAGAGCCAGTGGCTTGCCTGCTTGGTACTTCCTTGATCCATTTGGTAAAATAATCGGTGGCAGTAAGAATCCACCTATGTTGGCCTGAAGAAGGGGGATGTATTTCTCTAATGAAGTCAAGCCCCCATTGCTGAAAAGGGGCTTCAACTGAGATTGGTTTCAGAGGTAAAGGAAGGAGTTTCCTTTTGCCTTCAAACAGTTGGCATTGGTGGCATGTTTTTACCTTCTAGTGCACATCAGCAAATAGGGTGGGCCAGTAGAATCCAGCCCTGAGTATTTTGTTGGCTATAACCTTCCAGTTCAAATGGCCACCGCATTCTCCTGCTTGAAAGTCTTGCAAATCTTTATCAGCTTCATATTTTAGTAAACAATTTAACAGAATGCCTGCAGGATCTTTCCAATACAAATTTCCTTCTAGAATACAGAATTTCAAAGCTTTCAACTTTAAAAATCTAGCTTTAGTCTTAGTCAAACCAGGGGGAGCTTGTAAATTTTGTAAAATGAATATAAGGTCTGCATACCATGGAGAGTTGAGAAATACCTCTCTCACGTTTGGAGTCTCCATCTCACCATGTTCATCTGCCACATCTAGAAAATTAATGTCAAGAGCATGAAAGTTAGATTCAGCCATTAATTTAGCAAGGCCTTGACCTTTGATTAGTTTAGTGGGCTTAATCTCTAAATCGTATTCTAAAATGACAGAAATCCATTTTCCCCTTCTTCCATCCAGATTGTCCTGTGTCAAGATGTCCTTTACAGCCGTGTTCAGAACATAAGCTATGGTGTGGGAATGGAGAATGTAGACCCTAAAGTCCTTTAGGGCTTTTACCAAAGCAAAAGCTTGCTTCTCCATGATCTTGTAATTCAGACTAGCATATCTTAATGTTTTGCTAAAGAAAGCTATGGGTTGTTCATACCCTTCGCTATTCTTCTGCGGTAACACCGTTGCTATAGTATGTTCAGAGGCGAAAGAAAAAAGATAGAAATCCTTAGTAAAATCTGGACTGATCAAAATCAGGGCTTCTATGAGTGCTCGTTTGACCTGCTCGAAAGATTGCCTGGACTCAGAGTCCCATTTTATTTTTACGTATTTTTTAAGCATGTTTGTAATGTTCCTGAGGAGTTCTGCTAGATTGGGAATGAATCTGTGCAGAAAATTAATTCTTCCGATAAAAGACTGTAGCTCTTTGAGGTTCCTAGGATGTTCTAGATTTTGTATAGATTCGATTCTGCTAGGGTCTATTTTGATTCCATCTTTAGAGATGATATGTACCAACAGTTTGCCTTCTTCTAACCCAAAAAGACACTTCTTAGGATTTAAAGAAATCCCAAACCTCCTACATTTTTCGAAAACTCGTCTGAGGTGCCTTAGGTGTTCGTCATCAGATTGGGAAAACACAGTTACGTCATCTAAATAGACGACAATGAATTTACCTGATTCTTCCACGAAGGCGATATCCATAACCCTCTGGAAAGTGTCTCCTGCATTCATCAGACCAAAAGGCATTTTCACATACATGAAAGTGCCCCATGGTGTGGTGAAGGCAGTTTTGTCTTGGTCGTCCGGGTGGACTAAGACTTGATTGTAACCCAAAAAACCATCCAGCAGAGAAATTCGACTGGACCCGACCACCCTTTGCAGGATGTGGTCCATTTTCGGCAAGGGGTAATTATCTTTCAGGGAGACTTTATTTAGATTTCAAAAATCTATGCAGAGTCAGATTTCCCCGGTTTTCTTATGTGTAGGGACTAGATTAGAGACCCACTTGGAAAAACGTATTGGAACTATGATCTTGGCATCGTACATTTTCTTGATTTCCTTTTCTACTAGGGGGAGCAACTTGGGGTTTATCCTCCTAAGTTTCTGTCTAAATGGTTTTTGGTCTTCTTTTATTGGAATCCTGTGTTGTATGATGCTGGTATCATAGGCTTTCAAATCTTCATAGCCCCAGGAAAAAACATCTGAAAATTATTTGAATAGTTCAATGTACTTGAGTTTTTTCTCTGGGGGTAATGATTTAGACAGTTTGACCATCCTAGGTTTCTCTTCAGTCCCTATATTACAGTCTTCTACCTCTTGTCCATGAGCTTCTATTTTTGGTTTTTTTGCTACGTCATTAGAATTGAACAAGTCCTCTAAAGGAACTAGGCCTCTAGGTAAAACATTTCTTTTCAATTTTAAAACGTCAGCATCCAATTCGTCATTACCTAACTCTTTTGAATCTATGGTATTTACACTGTCAATTTCAAAATGGGAATTATTTACATTTTCACCTTCATTCTCTAAATCTATATTTGTACATTCAAAATCGTTTTTGCATTGCAGAAAATCTTCAATTTGATCGTCATTACCAAACACTTGCCAGTACCTAATATTATCGGGAACGGTTGGTCTACATCTCACCTCAATAGTATATGGACGAGTCGGGTGGAAAGGAATCTTACAGGTGGTTGCTGAGGTGTCTAATCCGTCTGCTAGAATATTCAGTCCTCTCGACATTACCTGCAAGTCAACTTCAGTAAAACACCTCAAGGCATCAAGAACATCATTCCTATAATCTCTAAGGCGGGGGTGTTTCGCAGCATACTCACCTTTAATTTGCTTGATTATTAACTCAGAATCACCTCTTACCATAATATGTTTGGCACCAACCTTTTTCAAAAGCTTCAGACCGAGCATCAAAGCTTCGTACTCGGCAACATTGTTAGTGCACTGGAAATTTAATTTGTAGGAATGATTTTCTGAGTACCTTTTTCTGTGATTATGTAGCCAGACTCCAGCTCCTGCTCCTTCTTTACTCACAACTCCATCAAAATCCATGCTCCAGAAATCAGCGAGTAGCTATTCAGTTATCACGTTCTTCATATTTGCTACCTCAATGCTTTCTTGGCTTTCATCTTGATTAGATGTGTCTTCCATCAGCTGAGTATCTTGTTCTTCTGTATCACCATCATTGTACAAGATGAACGAATCTAAATCAGAATGCGTAGAGTAAAGGGGATAATTGTGCGGTTTCTCTTGGCTACTGACCATGTACTTCATCAATGTTTCTCTGTATAGCCTTCTATGTTGCCCAAACACTGGGATAGTGGTGTAATACATATCCAGCTGCAGGGTTCCTTTCAACTTCGCCCCCCAAGACTGGGATAGAAACATTCCATATTTCGGCAGGATGTCTACAACCACCACATCCATTACCATGCTTTTCGCAGGAATTTGGACCAAGGTGATGCATAGATCCTTGATCAGACCAATACATTTGACTTTGTTGGAGTCGAACGAGTGTAAATCCTTGTATGGTCTGGTGACTTCCAGTCCCAGTTTTTCCATTATTTCCTTAGACATTAGGTTGTGGGAAGCACCCGAATCCAGCATAGCGTTATGCAAGATCAAGTCGTGTATGTTCAAACTGATATAAAATGGAGCGACCTCACCAGTATCGTCTCGACCATCTACTTCAGGTCCAAAAAGAAGCTCGGGTCGATCATCAGTAAGGTTCACAGTGTCTGAATGACTTGCTTATCCAATGGTTAAGGTCTTCGTGCCTATGTCAGGTTCAATGGATAGTGCTTTGATCACCTATGAACAATAACCGCCTATGTTCATCAACTCTGTAAGTGGGATGGGAATTTTTATTTTGGCTAATTCCCCCTCAAGGCTGAAAGGTGTAGGGTTTCTACTCATCGATTCTGGTTTGTACACCATATTCTTCTGCTCAGAAGTACTTGGTGGGTTAATAGGTGAAACCTCGGGCTGTGATGGCCTTTTCAGAATGGTGATATTTTTCTTCATGGGGGCGTCATATTTACTCTTCTCAAGGATCTTCTCAGCAATAGTTTTCTCAGGAGTCTTCTTAGTAGATGGTTCAGGGGTCTTCTTGGTCTCAGCTACCTTCTGTATTTTAGTCATCTTTTTTGGTGAATTCCCTTTTGTTTTCTTACTCCACAGATTGTACTGACGGTGTACCTCCAAAATAGCATTTTCAAAGGCCTGTTGTTCTGCATCTTCATCTTCTTCACATACTTTTGTTTGATTTAGAAGAAAGAGTTCCTGCTCTTCTTGGGTAAGGAAGATGGCTTCATTGTCGTGAATGCCCATAAGTTTGATGTGAGTGTCCTCCAATTCCTCAATCACCTCCCCTCCTTCATCAGCATAGTTTTCTTGAAATGGAGGTCTGATTTGCTGATCTGGACCTCTCTGTTCTCTTTGATCTCTAGGATCTCTCTGTCCGATTTGAGGGTTTCTCTTGAAGTTGGGATTCCGAACCTGAGGAGCAAGTGGGTTGTCTCTTGGAGGATTTATGTCTGACAAATTCATTCTTTCCATCATTAGTTCCACTGTTCGGGCCAAAGAATCCAGTTTGGAATCTGTGTTTGACATGGAAGGTTCTTCTTTGATTGTGACTCTTATTTCTGACCTCTGTCGTGCCCTTTTTGCCAATAGATTGGCCTCCACACTTATAGCACTTTTCTGCATGTCCTCCAAGGTGACAGAATTTATTTCTCTTAGTTGGTATGACATGTCGGCATCAAATCTGTCAGGGAATTTAATCAATGCCAAACCTTGTGGAGGTTTGATTTCAGTTGGGATTGCATTGTAGAGGTTGTTGAAATGGGTGCAGTAATCTTGTACCATCTCACCTTGATTCCTTCTTATATTCTCGTATTCTGACAGTATTTGGAGAGGGTTTTTCTTTACCTCCCATATGTCAAGAAAACTCCTTTGGAACGCGACAATGTCAGGGACTGAGGTGGAAGGTAAAGATTTGAACCATTTTTTGATGCCACCTGTCAAACTCTGGGCAAACAATCGCATTTGAACATCAGCCTCATCAACTTCTTTCAAGTCAAAATAATCATTCATTTTGTCGACATGTTGTTGGACGTTTAAAGGTCCCGTTGTGTCGAACTATGGAAGTCTAGTTTGGTAGTCTTGAGGCATGGCATGTAGAAGCGCAGCCAGCACCAGAGGAGCATATCGAGCTTCCATGATGGGTGGATGAGGTGGGACGACAACCTGGATGTTTGGCGAGGTAGCAGATGAAGACGAGGACGAGGAGGGACTGGATAGTGCAGAGGGAGTGATTTGTGATTTAGTCGTGGGAGACTGAACTTCGGGGGTTTGGGGTTGAAACGCAGTTGGGTCAAAGACAATTTCAGTCACAAAATTGTCGGACCGTGTTCTAACCAGGCTTTGCTGTGGAAAAATTTCAAGGTCATAGTTTTGAGAGGCAACAGGCTTCTCGAAAAAGGAAGGAGACTTATGAAGGGGAATATGAAACACTGAAACAACAGCTAATGTCTTTCGCCTGAGAAACCGTTCGGGGTTATCTATCACTATCGTAGGTTCAGGGTTTGGATGAGATCGGGTATGAACCTTCTTGGGAGCCAAAACTCTTTTGGGTTTTTCCGATATATTATTTTTTCTAATTTTGCGAGTCTGAAAAGAATATGTACAAATTTTGGTCAACCTCTAAACATTATTTTCTTTTCAAATTTGAACGTTCTTTTTAGGGGAAAGAAAATGTGAAATTAACAATTTTAGTTCTTCCCCAGTGGAGTCGCCATTATGTTAGCACTTGGTAAATTTCCTAGAGGTTGAAAAAGAAGAAATCTACAAAGGTAACTTTATCCAACCACTTTTAAAGCTGGGATCTAGCCCTTCCAGCTTCAGAGAGGGATCTCTCTATATGATTTAGCTTTGTTTATGACTTTAGATGTTAGGCTAGGTAAAAATATAGGTAGGTTTTGTTGTCAAAGTGTTTTTAAATTGGTTGAGACAGTCTACACATCCATTGGGCTATGGGGTCTGTATTTAAATAAATATGAAATACAACCATAAACGATAAATAAGACTTTCACAGGGAGAGATAATATACTCACTATATCCTTTAATAGCTTAAATTATGGATAGAAGAAAAGATGAGAAGGATAAATTCAACTAAGAAGCATTTAAGAATTTCTTAATTGAAAACATCAGAAGATAAACATTCAAAATCTTTAAAGTCGGAAATAGGGTATCCAAGATAAATACTGCAACATATGTTATTCTTAAAGATTAGTTTTAGAAAACAATATGATCACAAAGCAAGAATGACATTCAACTTAAAGAATAAACTTCACCAGTGAATACACACAAGGATCCTGTAAAAGTGCCTCCTTTTCATTAATGGCAGATCTCTTAAAAAATAGTCACAATTTGATAGCTTTAGGGTGTAAATATCAACAACCCTCAATACTTTGAAAGGTGAAGTATTTATAATTCAAATTACAAACGTTCTTGTCATAACTGATCAGGACGTGCTCATTCTATTTTTAGTCTAACTAATTTAACTAATCAAAATTGCTTGATGACTTGGTGTAACTGCTTGCTGAATTCTGGGGTAGGCCGTTGGCGAGGTTTCTGCACAACCTCTTCTGACTGGACAGGTGACTGGACCTGGACATCTCATCTGCTAATCGAGCAGATCGCAGAGTTCCTCCCATCTGAGATGACTAGGCACCGTGACTTTGAGCAGTCTCTGATACACTTCGTCCATTTCCGTATATTTGGCGAATGTGGGATTACTGAGGAATATGTATCGTATCTCATGTTGGATGTTGATGTCCAACTGAAGAGTGTCCAGGAATGCTTTGTCAGTGATGCTCCCTTGTATGCCAGCAAACTTGGAACTGTCCTTAGACACTTCAGCCAATCTCTTCTTGTAATCTGAAAGTGTCATCAGTTTATCATTAATGACTTTCAGACCAGGTAGACCTTTCTTTTGGAGAGCCTCAATCTTATTAAAAAACTTATGTACCCCCTGGTCCATGATCTGAACCTTTTCTTCCAATTGAAGCATTAATCCTCTCTTGGTCAAAACTCTATTGACCTCAAGGATGGTCTTTGTTCTGTCTTCTATCTTCAGCTCTTCTAGCTCTTCTCTGGTCTTGGAATTGAGGAATTTGATTATATCATTTGCCTGAGTTGGTCTATCTCCCAATTCCACTCTGATCTTCTCAATAGCCTGTTTACTCCTCTGGACCAACTTGTTCTGTTCAAACATGATTTGGATCATGGGCCAGATCTCATTTATGGACTTTGTGATATCTGTCCATACATTCTCTTTGACCTCAGCTAAAGTCTTCCCTACCATTGTTTGCTTTTGGAGCTGCTATAGATCCTTCTTGAGTTGCTCATTTACCTGCTTTTCTTTGGATATACTGGTTTGGAAAGAAATTTTGAGTTCTTGGAGGTTCTCAACTTCCTTCTTCAGCCTGCTGATTTATGTCTCTTGCAGGTTCATCTTTTCCATGGATTTGGCGAGGTTCGTTGTCCCTTCTTGTGGTGTCACTGGTGTTGCAGATGGAATTGTTGTTACTGATGTTGTAGTTCTCAATCCTACAATTGGGATAGCACTCAATGGAATGCCTTCCATTTGCTTCAACTGCTCTTTCTCTCTCAATAACCTCTCCATCTCATCTTCCATTTCTTTGAGCTGAGCATTCTGCTCCATGAGCAACTTTAGCATCTCATCCTTCTCACCTTCTTTTTCTGCTATCTCCTTCGCCTGTGAGTCCTCTGTGGGTGGGAGCTTCAGCTATTTTCTCAAGGATGCGATGTCTTCATTCTTCTTCTTTATCATCTCTTCTGCAGCTTTGACATTTGAAGGATCATAGCCGATCTTTAGAACCAACTCTTCCAAGGTCTTGATTCTATTGTCCTTTGCAAAAGATGATATATTTTCCAGCTTAAGCTATGTCTGAGCGCTGTTCAATGATACCTGTAATTTTGCTGCAAAAGAAAAATCATGTGCCAGTGTATGGAAAACCATCTCCCCTGTCTGCTTGTGCAGATCCATCTGATCTGTTGGATGCACGTCCTTCATCTAGAATTCGAAGGTGGCCCTCCTGTAATCTGTGATCACCTTAGGGTCTGGTACCTGTGCCTAAAGGAAGGCCATGTGCATCCTGCCTATTTTTGTTTCAAACGTAGACAACAGCCTATGCTACGCAGTGGATGACTGCTTCCGAAACTGAGCGTAAGTACTGCTGGTAAGGGTCTGATTTCTTTTCTTAATCAGCTCGTACTTCTCAAAAATGCTCAACTTGGGCCCAGTTTTTCCTTGCTGAGTGTCCACTGGAGAATCTGTGGATTTCTTCGGTAATGATGGGGTGATGTCCTTAAAGATGCTTGAACTGAAGGATGGAATCACAGACTTGGTCACTGTGGTAGGTGGACTCTCTTTTTCTTCTGTCTGGCTGGGGACTGAAACTGTCTTGGGCCTCTTCATGTGCAGCTGGAACTCTTCAGATGACACCTCCTTGACAGGCGGAGATGAATCTGGTCGAGGCCTTTTCTCCTTGGGGACCTGTGGATTGGTCGTTGGTGGCACAGAAGTCGGAGGAATCTGCTGCTCTACTTCAACCAAGGTGTCAGGCACCCATACTATCTGATTAGCAAATTTCTCAATCTCGGGCTTAGCTTCATGAACATACGGGATATTTTTGTTCTTCACCCGCATTTCTGAGATTATCCCGTATGGATCATAGTGCCATGGGAAGCTTAATAAAAACTTCATCTCTTTCAGCATCCGTTCAGCTTCTTCTCTGGAACCTCGACTGTTGCAGATGAAGGAGCCAATCTGCCCCTTGATCCGAAGTTGCTGCTTCTTCTTTAATGATACGAAATGAATATCATCAGAATTCATAATTTGTCTTATGTACTCTAAAGCAAAAATTCTTACTGGCACATATTTGGGTAACTTGTAGGGTGCCAACTCGTACCTGAATACTCTAATCTTGGTGTGGTTCTGATACAAGTACCCGTCCCCAGTCTTTGTATTCTCCGAGAGATGAAAAATTCTCTGGACTTCATCGTTGATGCGAGGCTCGAGCCTGTTGCTCAACGTGCTTAACACAGGGTGGTAGAAAAGATCAATGAATGATTTGAAGTTGTACTCTGTGGAATTATGCTTCAACAAAGAGGTCCATGTTGTGACTGGCTGAGGCTTTCCATCTGTGTCCATTTTCTGCATGGAGAAACTGAATTTACCTGCTTGGAAGTAGACAAACATGTAGGCCAATATTGATGAGTATCTAAACATGCCTTCTGCGCCAAAATTCGTGAACCGTTCGTGAATATTATCGGCCAAGAAGGTGTTGTAATCAAACTATGTTGTGCGCTTTTCATCATTAGAGAAAATGGACAGAAAGCCCATAATGGGCTCATCTACCCACTGGTCAGAATAGTACCCTAACAGAGCACAAAGGGAGGAAATGACCTGGTTTCCCTTGGTGGAGAAAATGGATGAGGGCTAAGGGGGATTTGTGGAAGGGAATTGAGCGGAGGTGGGAAGGAAAAGCTAGAAAATTTGAGCTCTCTGGGGAAAGGTCATCTTCTGGTATAACTCGGTAAGGATCTCTAGGTTGAAAGGAGAAACAGAATCGACACGAGGAATTTGCATCATTTGGTCAATGTCTTCGGGAGTGATGAAGAACAGAACGTCTCTGGATGAGGAGATGACGGCCCTCTGGTCAGGAATATAATGGGCTTGGCATTTGAGGGTGAATTCGAGGAAGTGGTGGATTTGGGGAAAAATGTACAGGGGAAAATTGAACTCCCAGAGTCCAATCTCATCGCTTTGGTCCAGGAAAACCTCCCTGAGCCATGACTGGAGGTCTGAGAAATCGAAATCGCATATGGTATCAGCGATTAGTTTGTCTTTGTCGGCCAATGGGATTTTATCCAGGTCGACAGGAGGCAAGAGAAAAGGATTCTCCTCTCCCTCTACTTGTCTAGGCTTTGGTGCCATCTCTGCAACAATACCTACAAATAACACGAAGTTAGTGGGGTTGACTAACTGTGGATGAAGGTGACAGGATGTAACAAAGGGACTGGCTATCTAATGTGATGGATGAATAGTGAACGAAGGGGGAATAACGGTAGTTTTATTTAAAACTTGGGTCGGTCGGGTGTGGGAGATAGGTCAGCAGGATAACGGGTTTGTTATCCAGTAATAAATGGACAACGGGCCACTTGGGGTGAGATGGTGGGTGACAGTGGAAAAAATGTACGGGCGGGTGACATGGAGGCTAGGGATTAGATGTAAAAGTCGTGATAAGGGGCTGATCACGAGTGAAAGGGGTGGGGGTCTGACAGTAGGGACTGGAAACAGTTATGGGATGTGACATAACTCGGGAACTAGTGGGACAAGTGGCATCAGTGGAAAGTGACGTCCATGAGTGACAGGGGCTGTCAGATAGCATACGGTGATAGGACTTCTGGACCAATAGATTTATGCCACCTATGACAAGGGACCCACCAAAGGAGAATAACAATTCTGGACCCCCCCCCTTTGGTTAAAAGTCGAACATCAGGGGGGGTCCAAAAACCTTTTTAAACCATGGATTTTCACACCTGTTTCCAGGCCGTAGATCTTAGCGTGCTCTTTAATACTCATTCTGTACCCCCCCCCTTCCATTAAAGGCAGAAC
>JZKD02S1146729.1:17073-27415 GCA_000966675.3 Picea glauca | reverse complement strand
CTAGGAGGTTCAAGGATGAGATAGAGAAGGAAATCAAGGAATTGTTGGCGATGGGACACATCAGACCGAGAAACAGCCCATTTGTTTCTTCAGTTGTCTTAGTTATGAAGAAGGATGGCACCATGAGGATGTGCATTTATTACCGAGCCTTGAACAAGAAAACCATAAAAAATCGATACCCTATCCCATGCATTGACGAGTTGATGGATGAACTACATGGGGCATTTTTCTTCTAAAAAATTGATCTATGCTCTGGATATCACCAGATTAGTGTTCGAGAGTAGGACATAGAAAAGATGACATTTCGATGTCATTTTGGACACTTCGAGTTCCTAGTTATGACATTTGGGCTAACCAATGCACCCGCTACATTCTAGTCTTGCATGAACCATATATTCAGGGATCAATTAAGGAAATTAGTCTTTGTTTTCTTCGACAACATCTTGATCTATAGTTGGTCATGGCAAGAGCATCTAAGGCACCTGGATGAGGTATTGAGCATCATGGAGGCATAGTCATTATATGCCAAAGAGTCCAAGTGCGAGTTCAGTATGACAGAGCTTCTTTACTTAGGCCACATCATCAGTGCACAAGGGGTACAAGTGCACCAAGAGAAGATCAGGGCCATTCTGGATTGGTCGACGCCCAAGAACATGACGGAATTGAGGAGCTTCTTCAGGCTGTGCAACTATTACAAGTGGTTCGTTTGGGGTTTTTCTCAGCTTGGAGCATCAGCGACAGATCTTACCAAGCATGGGGCCTTCATATGGACCGAGAAATCATAGGAAGCCTTTGATCACATGAAAGAAGTCATGGGCACTTGTCCAGTGTTGGCGCTACCAGACTTCACCCTACCATTTGTACTAGAGTGTGACGCATCCAACGAAGGGATCAATGCATTTTTTATGCAGGGAGGACACCCCATTGTATTTGAGAGCCAAAAGCTTAGTCAACCTGAGAGGTTGTACTCCATTTATGACAAGGAAATGTTGGCAATCATGCATGCCTTGACCAAGTTCAGACAATATTTGGTGGGCAGCAAATTCATGGTCAAGACCGATCACAACAGTTTGAAGTATTTCCTTGAGCAGAAGGACCTCCATGCGCGCCAACAAAACTAGGTGACAAAGGTATAGGCATTAGACTTTGACATAGAGTATGTCAAGGGGAAGAAGAACATTGTGGCTGATGCACTATCGAGGAGACCTGTGGCATGTTCTAATTGATGGATATTTCAGTAGATTGGAAATCCCACTTGTTAGTGGAATATTCCAAGAACAAGTTCTCTTGTGAGGTGATGGATTGGCAGATATAGGATGACTAGTACAAGGTCATTGATGATGTCATATTTTACAAGGATAGAGTTTACTTGGTGCCAGATTCAGGGCTTAAGAAGAAAATCCTCACCGTGGTTCATGATTCACCTCTAGTAGGCCATCAGGGGTTTTTCAAAACCTACAAACATATCAGAGAGAGTTTCTCATGGAAGGGCCTCAAACAAGACATTATGAGACATGTCAGTGAGTGTGTGACTTGCCAGCATAACAAGTCAGAGCATGCTCTTCCAGCAAGGCTACTTCATCCACTCCCTATTCCAGAGAAGAAATGGTAGAGTATATATGTGGACTTCATCACCAGTCTATCCAAGGTCCAGGGTAAGGATGGTATCTATGTAGTGGTCGACAGATTGACAAAGTTTTCTCACTTCTATGACATACCAACAAAGTACAGTGCAGTTCAGGTAGCCAAGATTTTCTTCAGGGAGGTCTTTAGACTTCATGGGTTGACGAAGAACATCATCAGTGACAAGGACAGTCAGTTCATAGGGACATTTTGGAGAGATTTGTTTCAGTTGGTGGGGACAGAATTGACACCTAGCACCAGCTATCACCCTTAGACAGATGGGCAGACCAAGATTGTCAACAAGTGGGTTGAAGGGTATTTGAGGAACTATGTATGAGGACAACAGAGAACGTCGGTAAAGTGGTTACATTTAGGGGAGAATTGCTACAACACCACCTTCCACATGTCCATTGGTATGACACCCTTTTGAGCATTGTATGGATATGATGCTCCCACTTTGGTAGACTTGGTCTTCGGGGAGAGCAGAGCTCCCAAGGCCAAGGATTTGATCATAGAGAGTCAGGATATTCTCAAATTGTTGAAAGAGAACCTACAGACGACGCAAAACCGAAAAAACATAAGCGAGGACAGGCACAGGATAGAGCACAGCTTTGAGGTTGGAGATTTAGTTTTCTTGAGACTCCAACCCTACAGACAGTCATCTCTAAAGAAGAGTGGAGCCGAGAAGCTCAAGTCCAGATTTTATTGTCCTTACAGGATCATGCGCCAAGTAGGCGAGGTTGCTTACGAGCTAGAGCTTCCAGAGGGGAGAAAGATTCATAACTCATTCCATGTGTCTTGCCTAAAAAATGCAGTGGGACAATTCATTCACACATCAGAGGAGCTTCCCCCGTTGGATGAGGAGGACAGTTGGAGTTAGTTCTGGAGGAGGTTTTGGAGTTCCGGGAGTGGAAACTAAGGATAGTGTCATCAGAGAGTGTTTGATCGTATGGAGAGGGCTTCCAGTAGAGGACGTTGCTTGGGAGAGCGAGCAGGTGTTGTATCACCCTGGACTGGTATTGCTTGAGGACAAGCAATTTTTGGAAGGGAGGACTATAATGTCCCTTTCCAAATAGGAGCTCCAGAAAAGGAGGCTTAATGGTATAAACCACCCCGCTAGACTATAGCCAGGGCCAAAGAGGGGTAAATAGGGTTACTAGAGGTCACTCTAGTCACAGGTGTTATATTCAAAAAGTGACATTGAGCTAACAAGGTTTAACAACACTTTTAAGTCATTATGAGCTAAAAATAGAAGTCAATAGTGAATTAGGGTTTCAACAGTGATCTAGGGTTTCAACATGATTTAGGGTTTTGGAAAGCTATAAAGGAAGGGTCAATGACCTAATTCATCATTATGCAGATTATGACTTTTCATTGAGGAGAAGAGGCGCATCTCAAGAGAGATAGTTCAGTGTATTCCAGGAGGAAGACACCAGTTGGCTGATTTCGGTGTTAAAATTGACACCCTAGTCACTCAGAAGATCATCTAGGTCTTCCATCATTCTTCATTGATTCCGCAGTGCTCCCATATTCCGGGTATTATCTTTTAGTTCCTTATTTGTATTCCGGCTAAGATCCTTTTGTCTTTTGATATAGCCGAGTGTTGTTATTTTATTCAACCGAAGTTGCTTATTTTGCGGCTAAGATCCTTTGTATGTTGATCTAGCCAAGTATTATCAGTTATTCAACCGCATTCAACCATTTTGTAATCCACAGAGATATCATAATACAAACTTGTAGTCCTTTATCATGTTTATTATTTGTATGATCATTTATATGTTGTAAACCTTTGATCCTACACACACATTAGCAACATTTCCCAGACTAGCCAAGTCAGAAACATTACACTTTGCGGAGATGAGGTTCTTCTGGCTTCCACTATCAACAATAAAATGTAGCGAGGTCTGCTTCACCCATAATTGTGAATGAAAAAGGCACTCCCCCTCTTCAAGATCTGTTGGTTCTTCTAGTTGAATTGTTGTGGTCGCAACAATAGCAGTGGGGTCTGCGTCGATGATCTATCTTCTATCAATATTTTCTGAATCAAATTATGAATCAGGGTTCATCTCCTTGTCTTTGATATCAACCACCAAATGATTGTTTTGAGCGACATTCATCGGTGTTGTGCCAGGGGATTTTGTGGAAATAGCACCATTTCCTGGTGTCCTTCGCCTTTCCATGACCCTTATTTTACTATGGATTAAATTGGTTTTTGAGAGGCTATTTGTTAGGGACGTCTTTATCATACTTTTGTTGTTGCATATTTTCAAACCCGAAATCCCTCTTGTTCTGGTGCTAAATTTCTGCTCGATTTTAACAACATATCGATAAGCAACACCAAGTGATAATGTCCAGAAAATCGATTTCAGTTTTTTTGTATATGTGTAGAGCCCTACGGTATTTCAGAACCAAGTGTCCCTCGGAGTCTTTGATACCCAAATTGGTACACAAGATATGGAAGTTATTGGTGAACTCCAAAACTTCTTGTCCCCTCTCTTGCCGCAGTGTGGTCCATCTTATGTACTGGTCCTCATAGTTGCCAACAGGGTAATAGTGTTCCTTTACTGCATCCACAAAAAAATCCCAAGTGCGATTGGCCCCATATATTCTAGACTTCTCTGTGGAACTTTTCTCCCAGTAATTTTCCCACTAATGTTTGACTTGGGGGAGAGCCTTAAGGAGTGCAAAGGTGATCTTTTCCCTGTCGCGGAAATTATGAACAGAGAAATAACCTTCTAGTAGATTTAACCATTTTTCTAGGGCATGTGCATCTATCTATCCTTCAAAAATGGGAATATAAAAATTAACTTGTACCTTGAAAGGAGAGGTACATCCAAAGTGGTCACTTGATGAATACTCGCCTGTTGTTATCGACAGATGTTGAAGGATGTGGGAAAAATTCTCCGTCATTTCGCCCCTCTGTCGCATGAGAGCTTGCTCAAGTAACAGATTAATAGAATCGTCTACTTTGTCGGGAAGGCTGGTTTGAGTTTGGCACTTAGTTCCTATCACCTTATTTAAGAAGAAGACATGAAAAAAATGATGGAGCTTAGAAGGACTGGGAAAAGCTAATTGATAGACCACCTGTCCCACGCACTTGAGAATTGTATAAGGACCATAAAATGTGGGTGTCAGTTTCGGACAATGTTCAACCTTGAGTGAAGTTTGATTATAAGGTTTCGGTCGAAGAAATACCTAGTCTCCTTCAACGAATTGACATTCTGAGTGACCTGGATCGACTTGTTGCTTCATGCAATTCTGAGCCATGACCAAATTATCTTTGAGGGAATAGAGAATAACCTCTCGAACTGTAAGTGTTTGGTCAAATTCCTAGACCTTCGAGACACCTAGCATGTAGGAGAGAACGAGAGGTGGATTTTGTCGATATACTTCTTCAAAAGGAGTCATGCGAGCAGTTGTATGGTAAGAAGTGTTGTACCACCATTAAGCTAATGGTAACCATTGAGACCATTGATTTTTCATTTCAGAGGCAAAAAACCTCAAATTAGTCTCCAAAAACTTGTTGACAACTTAAGCTTGACCATCAGTCTGGAGATGATAGGCGGTGTTGAGATGCAATTGGGTGCCATGTAGCCTGAACAGTTCTTGACAAAAATTGTTGGTGAAAGTGGGATCTCGATCAGAAACAATAGAATGAGGCATGCCATGAAGGTTGATGCAGTAAATGGGTGTTGAAGAGAACATAAATGAGCATACTTGGAATGAAGATCAACGACCACCATGATGACTGACTTATTGCCTAATTTAGGAAATCCCACAATAAAATCCATAGATATGTTCCTCCAAATAACGGGTGGAATCGAAAGCATTTGGAGTGTGCTAGGCTCTTTGATTGTTTCACTATTGTTGCATTAAAAAACATTATATTCTGCCATAAAAGTGTCAACATCATTTTTCATACCATCCCAGAAAAAAGAATGTTTGACCCGATGATAGGTTTTGGTAAACCCTGAGTGCCCAACTGTGGGTGTAGCATGAAGCTCAAAAAGCACTATGGATTTGAGTTGTCGCTGTTTACTTAAATACAAAGACCTTTTCAAAGATCCTCATCATTGTGCCAAGAATACCCGGGGGAAAATGGATAATTGGCTTGCAATTGTTGGATCAAATGCGATTTTTTAGGATCTTGTAGCCATTCCCAACGAACAACTTGGAGCCAATCTGGTACAATGAAGGAGAGGGAGAAAAGGGGCCCTTCATATTGATATTTTCGAGAAAGAGTGTCAACAACCACATTTTCTTTTCCTTTCTTGTAAATGATCTCATAATCATATCCAAAGAGCTTGGTTACCCATTTTTGTTGCTCTAGGAGGGATGTAATTTCTCCAGAAAATACTTGAGGATTTGATGATCTGTCTTAATTTGAAAGTGTTTCCCTAAGAGATAAGGGTGCCAGAGATCCACTACATCCAGACTAGCCAACATTTCCTTTTCATAGATTGATTGTCCCAAATGAAGTTCTGAAAATTTTTTGTTGGTAAACGCCAAAGGTATTCCTTCTTTCATAAGGACTACTCCAATTGCTCTCTCGGAGGCATCACATTCCAAGAAAAAGGTCTTTGTTAAATCAGGAAGGGCCAACACCGGAGTAGTACACATAGCCTCCTTCAAGGCTTGAAAGGCCTGATTAGCTATGGGAGTCCAAGTGAAATCATTCTTTTTAAGGAGAGCAGTGAGAGGCACCACAATCTTTCCATAATTTTGAACAAACTTACGATAATATCCTGTTAAACCCAGAAAAATACACAAGATTTTGATAGCCTTGGGGTGATTCCAATCTTGCATTGCTTCAATCTTCTTAGAATCCACCATGACACCAACCTTGCCAACAATATGACCCAAGTACTCAACTTCTGAGGCGCCAAAGGGACATTTAGAGTGTTTGAGGAGAATTTGGTGTTGAGAGAGTAGATGGAGAACTTGATCCACATGGGCAATATGGGATTGCCAAATTTTACTATAGATGAGAATATCATCAAAGAAAACTAAGACAAAATGATGGAGAAAATGATGGAAGACATGATTCATGAGGCTTTGGAAGGTGGAGGGGGCATTTTTTCCATGACCAAGAAGTCATAGTGACTCTTATGAGTTTGAAAGGAAATCTTGGGGATGTCAGCGTCTTTCATACATATTTGGTGGTAGCCAGAACACAGATCAAGTTTATTGAAGTACTAATCACCACTCAACTCATCCAAGAGATCATCAATGATAGGAATGGGAAACTTTTCCTTTATGGTGAGTTTATTGAGGGCATGAAAGTTAGGACACTTGCGCCAAGTACCTTCTTTCTTGAGTACCATGACCACAACAGAAGAATAAGGGCTGGTCCTGGGGCAGATAACACCCGATTGGAGCTATTCTTGCACTATTTTCTCAATTTCATTCGTTTGGGCAAAGAGATGATGATAAGGGAGAAGATTGGGAGGAAGACTTCCAGGAACAAGGGGGGTTGAATGATCATGAACACCACGAGAAGGAGGAAGTCCCTGAGGAGTGGAAAAAACAGCTTGATGTTTGGAGAGGATATCTTGGAGTTCAGGATGCACAAAGGGTGTCTCAACCGCTTGAATATAATGGATTTGAGCAATAATACCAGAGTGACATTTCTTGAGGATATTTTCCATGCGAGGGGAACTGATGATCTTAGGAGAACCAACTGTGATACCTTGGAATTGATATATTTGTCCCTCCTGTTGGAATTGCATGGTTAATTCCTTAAAATTCATAACATAGGGACCTAAAGTGCATAACCATTCAACACCTAGCACAATGTCACAACCACCCATTTCAATGGGAAACATATGGGATTTCAGGTGGTAATTTCCAATTTGAAGACATACATTTTCACAACGCCCACCACATTTCATGGACTCACCATTGGCTATCATGATTTGAAAATTATTGATAGCACGAATATATCAATTGGTTTCCTGGGCAATGCGGCGATGAATAAAATTGTGGGTGCTACCACTGTCAACAAGCATGATGACCTTCCTATGCTTAATATAGCCAATGAGATTAAGGGTTTGTGGAGTAGAGAAGCCAATGAGGGCATGCAAGGAAATGAGTGGGTCAACTTCATGTGGTCAGCGGGATCCTAGGTAGCATCAGGAAGGGAGGGCTCTTCAAAAAGGGGAATTGTCACATATTCTTCAGGAACATCTTCGAAAATGGCCATAAAAAGTTTTTGTTCCTTACACTTGTGCTCCGGAAAATATTTTTCATCACAATTATAGCAAAGACCCTTTAGTTGGCGTTCAACTATTTCAGCCCTAGTTAATTTCTGGACCTTGAGGGGAGTTATAGGGGGGTTAGGATTAGTGGGTCGAGGGCGAGGAACAAAAGAGGGTTTTTTTTTATGGGAAAAAAAAACGTTTTGGGCCTCTTTGGCATGTTTAGTAGCTTCCAACCAAGTTTGAGGGCAAGCCATGAGAACCTAGGATCAGATTTCATCCTTTAGACCACTAATAAAGCATTCACGAAAGAACTCATCTGACATGCCCTCGATTCAAAAGGCCAAATGCTCAAAAGTAGTTATAAAGTCTTCCACTATGCTTGACTGTTTCAACTTGGTCAAACCATCGAGATAGTGGGTATCAGTGTCAAAGCGATCATAGAGATCTGAAACAAATTGGGTCCATTTAATATACACGTGATGTAATTTTTTATGCCATTTCCACCATTACCATCGTTCAGGATCTAGATAGAGGACAACATAGTGAAGTTTGGCCAACTCATCAGTAATACCATGCAGAGAGAAATAATGCTCCATTTGAGTGACCCAACTCGTGGGATCAAAGCCATCAAAATTATTGACCTCAATGTGGGGAAGACGTGGATCACGATGAAAGGAGTTGGATTGAAAATGAAGAGAATGAGAGGAATCAACGACATCCGGTTGGTCCGAGGAGGAAGGATCCAGAGTGCGATTCAAAAACTGGTTGACAACAAACTAAAGGGTGTTAAATTGGTTCATGAATTTGGCATCCAGGGTGTCAAATTGGTGTTGGACTTGGGTTTCAAATTGTGCAAGGAAGGAATTGGTAGAGCCAATCTCAGATGTCGCATGTTGGATGGATTCTTGGGCTTGATTGATGGAAGCTTGCAGGGCTTGGTTAAGAGTGGTGGCCTTTTGGAGAGGGGGAGTGCGGATAAGGGAAATTGGGTGGGTGGGACCACAGAAAAGGACTTATAAGTGATAGGTACCACAATGATCAGGGCAAGAAGAGAAATATAATAGAATAGGCGGCAAAATAGGGAAGCTAATGCTGTAGTGACGGAATTCCCAAATGCTTAACAGGAATAAATGTGTAGTAATTTTGCAACCAGAATGCAGAAGGCACAGTTGCATGGAAATAGATCTTTCTTGTTCTATTTTTGTTTCCGTCCCAAGGGGTAGGGTATTTGGGGTTTCTACAGACAAGGGTTTTCCATGTGCTATAATTGTTTGATATACATGTGGGGTCCAACAATAGTACTCGACCCAATATCTCAGGGCACCAACTAAGGAGGCTAGAACGTTCCCTTAGTCGTACTACTCAACTACCCAGGTACTAGAGAGTATCTTCCTGAGTGTTGTTCTCAGTGGCACTATAGCAGTCATGCAGTAAATCAATTTATTTATAAAGGGCTTCAGGAGATGTCAATCTGTATACAAGTGTTGTCTTATGCGCTACCACTCGAAGGGGCAACAACATGGGTTACAAGGATGGCCAACAGATGTGCGCTTGAGTACCACTTGTATTTCATGCATGTATTACTCCCCGACCACAGGTTTATGCATGTAACGAGATATCTTTGTAGCTTTAAGAAGACATAATACGTCTCTACCCTGAAAAAAAAAAATCACAATTTTCTGCCGAGAAAAGTGCTATGATACCACTTGTAAGGTACCAGGTCTATTATATTAGCATAAAAGAGGAATAATGCATAAAATAACACTAAGATAGCAACAGAATACGAAGATACTGCAAAGATAACAACGAAACAACAAATTATATGAAACAACAACACCATAATTATACCTTTATTGATAGAAAACGAGATTCACTTGCCTCTTTTAGGGGGAATCCTCCAACAGAGCAGAGATCTATTACAATAATTCTTCAAGACAAAACTTCTCATACCCTCTACTCCTATTTATACTAAATCTATCTATCGAAAAGAACAATTTAGAGGAAGATCCTTCTAGAAGAAGAAGCTTCTATTAGGTCTTCTTACATTTGACTTGTTCCTCCTTATTGCTAGGCCTTATTAATATTAACCTTTATTACATGGAAATATATTATTCTACCCACTTGAGGGGTTAGGTATGTTAGGTCCCTAACAATGCATGACCCTGTAGGTGGAAGCTCAACAACATAGAGCTTATAGAGTTGAAAACGAGCCTTATGGAATTGACAGAGTTGACAACATAGAGCTTATGGAGATGACAGTGGGCAGTTGTTTGACACTTTACATACATAACATTAAAAAAACAAAAAAAACAAAAGGAGAATTTAAGTGCGACAAACTGAGAATGATAGGAAGTAATGCTAGATTTATTTCTAGCATTACTTAATATCACGAAAAATTATTAGCGAATGTATACCTTAAACTAAATTTTCAGTGGAAAATGTGGAATTGTGCCTCCGGAAGAGGCCAAATAAGACATCCAAGTTCAAACTTACCATAAAAATTAAAATACTCTTGGAAA
>JZKD02S1146729.1:0-17063 GCA_000966675.3 Picea glauca | reverse complement strand
GCAGAAAATTTCAAACCAGGCTTTCGTCTGTCAAAACACGAGATTGCTAAAATCCAATAAAATATGAAAATCTATTGAGTTTAGTCTCAATGATTGAGAAAGAGCATATATCTTTTTGATTTAGATTGAGTTCAAAATTTTATAAATTTTAATTTATCTTATATACAATTCTAGAAAGAGAAAAGAAATACAAAGTAAATCTAAGTGAAAAGTATCTAGCTATCTCCTCATTGACTTGTAGCATAGTGAAACACAATAACTTTGTTGTATTATCTCACCCAGTGACATTGATAGGGGGTTTGGAGCATTAACATGCATACAAGAGTATAGTGAGGAGAGGGAACATGGACATAACAGTCGTTCATGTGAACCTCATAGATGGTCCAGCTGCGAGAAGACGTGTTATGGGCCTATAGAGCCCACTGGAAAACATAGCTTCATGGTGGAGGTTAGTATCTTAACCCTTTTTTATGTTCTTCATTGTTATATATTTATTTTGTATTTTGTGTATTTATATAAATACTTGATTGTGTGTTGATTTACAGTTGTTACATCTCAACAGTAGACCCTCTATGCCTATGGATGCATCAATGCCTAGTCCCACCATTGATGTAGCAGTAGAGGCAACATGTTCATTGGGTGCATCGTACACACATGAATGTATCACATTTGATAGATTCAACATAGTAATTTCATTATTTTATGAAATCCTCAATTTTTTTATATGTTCCTTTGTTTCTACATGATTTGGCACCARGAGATGTTAGGGATTGTCCATTCGGGATGGACAAGTCACCAGTGTCATAGGTATCATTTGTAAATTTAAATATCGTATAATTCTCAAAATGTTTTGTGTTTATGYTTTTGAATTTTAGTATTTGGTACTAATAGTTCAATCTTTTTCATATGTATGTACGTTGACGATATATTTGCTAGGTATAGTAGTATYGCACCACTTGGACACCTGGACATTTCTTTTRGGTTGTCTTTCTCCAGGCCTAGTGTGTTGCAATCACTTGTACATCCTATGAGGGTCCATCACAACCTACCTGTTTACCACCCACCCCCACCACAACTTTCGGCCCCATCGACAGAGACTGCCACAATAGAGGTTGCCTCGGAGCAGTTTGTACAACCCAATGCTCCATTTGCCTGTGAATCTCCATTGGATACCATTGGTATGCATACCATTACATACCATTGGTATCCATACCATTGGTTTCCATACCATCGTATGCATACCATTTTATGCACACCATTGGTATTGCAATGGTATGCATACCATTTATTGGTTAGTTTTAGGGTTTTAGTTGTCTTATGGTTTTAGTGGTAGTTTTCTTAGGGATTCTCAAGTATGACATACCATTGGTATGCATACCATTTATAGGTTATTTTTATGTGTTTAGTCGTCTTAGGGTTTTAGAGGTATTTGTCTTAGGGATTTTCAAGAATGCATACCATGGTATTGCAATGGTATGCATACCATTACATACAAATGGATATCATTGTATGCATACCATTTATAGGTTACTTTTAGGGTTTTAGTTGCCTTAGGGTTTTAGTGGTAGTTGTCTTAGAGATTCTCAAGTATGGCATACCATTGGTATGCATACCATGGTATTCCAAAGGTATGCATACCATGGTATTCCAATGGTATGCATACTAATTGTATGCATACCATGATATTTCAATGGTATGCATACCATTACATACCGTGGTATCGCAATGGTATCCATACCATGGTATTGCAATGGTATGCCTACCAAGGTATTGCAATGGTATGGATACCATTGCATACCTTGGTATCGCAATGGTATGCATACCATTGCATACCATTGGTATCCAATGGTATGCAACGAAAATACCATTGCCTATGCATACCAATGGTATTCATAGGCATTGGTATTGTCTTTGCATACTATTTCATACCATTGCATGGTATGCAAAGGAAATACCAATGCCTATGCATACCATTGGTAGTTTTCTTAGTGGTAGTATGGTATGCATTACTATTTCCTTATTTTGGTATGGTATGCATTTCCATTGCTTTGTATGGTATGCATTGGCTATGGAAATGGTATGCATTTCATTGCCATTGTATGGTATGCATTGGCAATGGTATGGTATGGTATGGTATGCATTGGCAATGGTATGGTATGGTATGGTATGGTATAGCAATGGTATGGCATGCATTGGCAATGGTATTGTATGGTGTGGTATGGCATGTCGTTCCTTTCCTTGGTATGGTATGCACTTGAAATTGTATGGTATGGTACACATTGGCACTGTCATTGGTATGGTATGGTATGGTATGGTATGCATGGCATGGCATGGTATGGTATGGTATGTATTAGCATTGGTATGGTATGGTATGGCATTGGTATGGTATGGTATGGTATGCCTTGGCATGCCATGCCTTTTCTTTCCTTCACTTTCCATATCTTGTCTTTCCATACCATGTCTTTCCATCCCATGCATTGCCATGTCATTTCCATCCACGCCTTGCCTTACATTCACTTGCCATGGCTTTCCTTTTCCATGTCATTCCTTTCCATACCATGTAATTCCTTTCCATGCCATTCATTGCCTTGCCTTTACTTTCCATGTTATGTCTTTCCATACCATGCCTTTCCATCCCATTCCTTGACATGTCATTTCATACCATGTCATTCTATTCCTTGCCTTACATTCACATTCCATGCCTTTCCTTTTCCATGCCATGGCATTCCCTTCCATGCCTTGCATGCCTTGACTTGCCTTGACTTTCCATGTCTTGTCTTTCCATACCATGTATTTCCATGCCATACCTTCACTTGTCATGCCTTCCCTTCACTTGGCATACCTTTCCTTGCATTCAATTGCCATGCCATCAAAGGATTTATACGTAAAAAATACAATCAAAGGATTCATTAAGCATGTAATTCTACAACTTGTTATCTCATATTTCTTATATAAAAATAATTGCATGAGAATGCTAATGTTTTGGTCAACGAGGCATAGTGCAATTTTTGAAGAGGAGATCGATTTTCAAGAACAATGTGTCGGGAATTTGTAGGTAGTGTAGTTGCGTGGACCTTGGCCAAATAGACTTGTGGGAGCTTACAAAACTCTGTCATGCTGATTGGTTTGGATTTTATTCCCCCAGACCAAATTGGCCACATGTCCCTGAATAGCTTGAAGAGGCGAGTTGCAACTCGTGATAAAATTCAAACTGGGACTTGGATGGGTGAACCATCAGTTGCATTGGATCCAAAGAGCTAGCTTTCAACTAGGCGGGGGGGAGGCTTCGCTGTCATTTTGTCCACCAGAAAACTATGTCTTGGAGTATCTTCGACACTAGAGTTTTGTTTAATGAGGCATAGTGCAATTTTTGAAGAGGTCGATTTTCAAAAACATTGTTTTGAGAATTTGTGGGTAGTGTCTTCACGTGTTCCTTGGCCAAATAGACATGTGGGATATTAAGAAATTCTATTATGTCGTTCGGTTTGGATTTTATGACCCCAGACCAAATTGACCACATGTCCCTGAATGGTTTGAAGAAGAGAGTTGAAACTCGTGATAAAACTCAAACTGGGATANCACGTGTTCCTTGGCCAAATAGACATGTGGGATATTAATAAATTCTATTATGTCGTTCGGTTTGGATTTTATGACCCCAGACCAAATTGACCACATGTCCCTGAATGGCTTGAAGAAGAGAGTTGAAAATCGCGATAAAAATCAAACTGGGATACAGATGGGTGAACCATCAATTGCATTGGATCTAGAGCACTGGGTTTCAACTTGGGGGGGGCGCCCATTGTCATTTTTTCCACCAGAAAACCATATCTTGGAGTATCTCTGACACTAGGGTTTTGGTCAATGAGGCATAATGCAATTTTTGAAGAGGAGGTTGATTTTCAAGAACATTGTTTCGGGCATTTGTGGGCAGTGTAGTCATGTGGTCCTTGGCCAAATAGACATGTGGGAGCTTACAAAGCTCTGTTATGCCTCTTGGTTTGGATATTTTCCCCCAGACCAAATTGGCCACATGTCCATGAATGACTTGAAGAGGTGAGTTGCAACTCGCAATAAAAATCAAATCGAGACTCGAACGGGTGAATCGTCAGTTTCATTGGATCCAGAGCACCGTGTTTCAACTAGGGGGGGGCCTTCGCTATCATTTTGCCCACCGGAAAACCGTATCTTGGAGTATCTCTGACACTAAGATTTTGGTCAATGAGGCATAGTGCAATTTTTGAAGAGGAGGTCTATTTTCAAGAACATAGTTTCRAGCATTTGTGGGTAGTGTAGTTGTGTGTTCCTTGGAAAAATAGACTTGTGGGAGCTTACAAAACTCTGTTATGCCTCTTGGTTTGGATTTTATGCCCCCGGATCAAATTGACCACATGTCCTTGAATGACTTGAAGAGATGAGTTGCAAATCTCAATAAAACTCAAACTGAGAGTCGGATGGGAAAACTGTTAGTCGCATTGGATCCGGAGAACCGGGTTTCAACTGGGGGGGGCTTCACTGTCATTTTGTCCACTGGAAAACCGTATCTTGGAGTATCTCTGGCACTAGGGTTTTGGTCAATGTGACATGGTGCAATTTTTGAAGAGGAGGTCGATTTTCAAGAACATTGTTTCAGGCATTTGTGGGTAGTGTAGTCATGTGGTCCTTGGCCAAATATATTTGTGGGATTTTACAGAACTCCGTTATGCCACTAGGTTTGGATTCTATGCCCCCAGACCAAATTGGCCATATGTCCCTGAATGGATTGAAGGGGTGAGTTACAACTCATGATAAAAATCAAACACAGAGTTGGATGGGAAAACTATTAGTTACCTTGGATCTAGAGCATCAAGTTTCAACTAAGGGGGGGCCTCAACTGTCATTTTGTCCACTGGAAAACTGTATCTTGGAGTATCTCTGATACTAGGGTTTTGGTCAATGAGACATAATGAAATTTTTGAAGAGGAGGTCAATTTTCAAGAACATTGTGTTGGGAATTTTCAGATAGTGTAGTTGCATGGTTCTTGGCCAAATATACTTTTGGGAGCTTACGAAACTCCATTATGCCACTCGGTTTGGATTTTATGCCCCCAAACCAAATTGACCACATGTCCATGAATGACTTGAAGAGGCGAGTTGCAACTCATGATAAAACTCAAATCGAGACTTGGATGGGCAAACCGTCAGTTGCATTGGATATAGAACATCGGTTTTCAACTACAAGGGCCCCTCCACTATCATTTTTTCCATTGAAAAACCATATCTTTGAGTATCTCTGACACTAGGGTTTTGGTCAATGAGGCATAGTGCAATTTTTTAGGAGGAGGTCGATTTTCAAGAACACTATTTTGAGCATTTGTGGGTACTGTAGTTGGGTGGTCCTTGGCCAAATATACTTGTGGGAGCTTACGAAATTCCATTATGTCGCTCGGTTTGGATTTTATGCCCCTGGACCAAATTGGCCACATGTCCCTGAATGGCTTGAAGAGGTGAGTTGCAACTCACGATAAAAATCAAATCGAGACTTGGATGGGAGAACCGTCAGTTTCATTGGATCCGACGCACTAGGTTTCAACTGGGGAGCCCCTCCACTGTCATTTTTTCCATCGGAAAACCATATCTTGGAGTATCTCTGACACTAGGGTTTTTCTCAGTGCTTATTACATACGTTTAGGCAAGGCATGTCAAGGCAAGGCAAGTGAAGGAAAGGCATGGAAAATGATAAGGCAAGTGAAGGAAAGGCATGGCATGGAAAGTGATAAGTCAAGGCAAGTGAAGGAAAGGCAAGGAAAGGAAAGTGAAGGAAAGGCAAGGCAAGGCAAGGTAAGGAAAGCCAAGTGAAGGCAAGGCAAGTGAAGGAAAGGAAAGACATGGAAAGTGAAGGCAAGGCAAGGAAAGGCAAGTGAAGGAAAGGCAAGGCAAGGCAAGGCAAGGCAAGGAAAAGTAAGACAAGGAAAGGCAAGGAAAGTGAAGGAAAGACATGGCAAGTGAAGGCAAGACATGGAAAGGAAAGCGAAGGAAAGGCATGGCAAGTGAAAGCAAGAAATGGAAAGGAAAGTGATGGAAAGGAAATACATGGCAAGTGAAGGAAAGTCAAATAAAGGAAAGGAAAGTGAAGGAAAGTCATGGCAAGGAAGGTGAAGGCAAGGCAATGCATGGAAAGAGTAGGCAAGGCAAGTGATCAAGATTATGTTTGGCAGGAAATGGGAGTGGAGACATAACAAAGAAATATACAGAGATATCTCGGATATCCAATAATATAACATAAATGCATCAGAGATGCAACCATAAACATAGAGATACAGTAATGCACAATTTCTATTAATGAGCGAAAATGTACAAAGATTGTAAAATTATAGAGTGAAAGACTCGCTAGAATGGTGGCATCTTATCTCTGAGAAGAGATGTGACAACTAATCACATTCACAAGAAGATTATTTTACAATGAGGCTCAAAAGACCTTTTTATCATAAAGAAAATCCAAAACCCTAAACGCGGAAGATGAAAAGCCAACAATTTTGTGGACCTTGTTTAGGGTAGTTTGGTGTATCAACTTCTCGGAGGCGTAACTTTGGCATACGATCTATGTTTGGGGAACATGGTAGCTCGTTGGAAAGGTATCATCGAGGAGATTCATTTTGGAGGATCAATAAGAGACTTTGGCTATCAATGAGAATCTCGATCCCAAAAAACCTTGATTTAGGCCCTCAAAATGGCCTCGGAAGTTAAAAACTGCTAAAAATAGTAAATTACCAAAATTACCAGAAAAATGTTTTGAGCCAATTGGAAAAGGTGGGTGGCCACTAATATCCACCTGGATCAATCCTCCCTCCTTAGGAATAAATGGCATCCATTTCGTTGAGTTCCCGAGGGAGAGAGAAAAGCATTTGTTGAATCTGAATCTTGGTGAACTTCTTGCCTTGTTGGAGAAGTTGTGTTGCTTAGCTTGTTGAAGGTTGTCACGAACCTGTAGTTGGAAGGGTTGGACCTTTTTATCGAGTTTGGTTACATGAGATGACTATGTGCAAAAATAATCATTTTCCTTTATTGTAATCTTGTTGATATGCTTTTGTTGGATAGAAGGTGCTTGTACTGAGGCTGCAATGGTTGCAGTGTCCTTTTGTGCACCCTTTGAACATATTGTGAAGAAGTTGAATTTTGTAGTATGAGATACTACCTTTCGACACTATTTAGGTGGGACAAAAGTTGGAACTACCTCTGGTTTTTTGTACAGATGACCCCCCAAAGTAACAATGACACTGCGGGGTCGAGACTCATAAACAACACGGTGCTTCCACATATATGGTTGGCCCAAGAGAAAATCACATACATATAGTGGGGAAACATCACATAATACCTCATCCTTGAAGGGCTAGATGTTGTATGAGAATCGACACTACTAGTTGACACACAGATCTCGTCCTTGATGAAGCCACCCTATGTTGTATGGCTGTGGGTGTGGTATTGTCAATAATCCCAACTATTTGACGGCCTCTTCTAAGATGAGTTTTTTTTGGCTTCCGCTATCAACAATAAAATGCAGTGGGGTCCCCTTCACCTACATCTGTGAATGAAAAAGGCACTCCCCCTCTTCAAGATTTGTTGGTTCTTCTGGTATAATTGTTGTGGTTGTGAAAATAACTGTGGGGTTTGCTTCGATGATCTGTCTTCTATTAGTATTTTTTGAATCAGTTTATAAATTAGGGTTCATCTCCTTGTCTTTGATCTTGACCACCAATGAATTTTTTGAGTGACATTCATCAGTGTTGTGCCAGGGGATTTTGTGAAAATCTCACCATTTTTGGTGTCCTTCTTTGTCTTTCTATGATGCTTCTTTTCCTGTGGCTTAAACTAGTTTTCGAGAGGTTGTTTATTAGAGCCGTATTTATCATACTTTTGTTGTTGTAGATTTTCAAACCTGAAATCCCGCTTGTTCTGGTGCCTAAATTTCTGCTCAATTTTAACAGCATATCGATAAGTAGCACGGGGTGATGAGATGTCCAAAAAATCTATTTTAGTTTGGATGTATCTTTGTAGAGCCCCATAGTATTTTAGAACCATATGTCGCTCGAAGTCTTTGATACCCAGCTTGGTGCACAAGGTATGGAAGGTATTAGTGAACTCTGAAACTTCTTGGCCCTTCTCTTTCTGCGGTGTATTCCATCTCATGTACTGGTCCTCATAGTTGCCAATAGGGTAATAATGTTCCTTTACTGCATCCACAAAAAATCACAAGTGGGCTTGGCCCCATATATTCCAGACTCCTCTATGGAACTTTTGTCCTAGTAAGTTTCCCACCAATGTTTGACATGGGGGAGAGCCTTAAGGAGTGCGGAGGTGATCTTTTCCCTCTCGAAGAAATTATGAACAAAGAAATATATTTCTAACAGATTTAACCATTTTTTAGGGCATCTATATCTATCTGTCCTTCAAATGTGGGAATATCAAAATTAACTTGTACCTTGAAAGGCGAGGTACTTCCAAAGTGGCCACTTGATGAATATGCACCTATTGTTATCGATAGGCGTTGAAGGATGTGGGCAAAATTCTCCATCATTCTGTCCCTCTGTTGCATGAGAGCTTGCTTAAGAAACGGATTAATAGAATCGCCTGCTCTGTCATTTTTCTTTTCTTCTGNAGCATTTGTGGGTAGTGTAGTTGTGTGTTCCTTGGAAAAATAGACTTGTGGGAGCTTACAAAACTCTGTTATGCCTCTTGGTTTGGATTTTATGCCCCCGGATCAAATTGACCACATGTCCTTGAATGACTTGAAGAGATGAGTTGCAAATCTCAATAAAACTCAAACTGAGAGTCGGATGGGAAAACTGTTAGTCGCATTGGATCCGGAGAACCGGGTTTCAACTGGGGGGGGCTTCACTGTCATTTTGTCCACTGGAAAACCGTATCTTGGAGTATCTCTGGCACTAGGGTTTTGGTCAATGTGACATGGTGCAATTTTTGAAGAGGAGGTCGATTTTCAAGAACATTGTTTCAGGCATTTGTGGGTAGTGTAGTCATGTGGTCCTTGGCCAAATATATTTGTGGGATTTTACAGAACTCCGTTATGCCACTAGGTTTGGATTCTATGCCCCCAGACCAAATTGGCCATATGTCCCTGAATGGATTGAAGGGGTGAGTTACAACTCATGATAAAAATCAAACACAGAGTTGGATGGGAAAACTATTAGTTACCTTGGATCTAGAGCATCAAGTTTCAACTAAGGGGGGGCCTCAACTGTCATTTTGTCCACTGGAAAACTGTATCTTGGAGTATCTCTGATACTAGGGTTTTGGTCAATGAGACATAATGAAATTTTTGAAGAGGAGGTCAATTTTCAAGAACATTGTGTTGGGAATTTTCAGATAGTGTAGTTGCATGGTTCTTGGCCAAATATACTTTTGGGAGCTTACGAAACTCCATTATGCCACTCGGTTTGGATTTTATGCCCCCAAACCAAATTGACCACATGTCCATGAATGACTTGAAGAGGCGAGTTGCAACTCATGATAAAACTCAAATCGAGACTTGGATGGGCAAACCGTCAGTTGCATTGGATATAGAACATCGGTTTTCAACTACAAGGGCCCCTCCACTATCATTTTTTCCATTGAAAAACCATATCTTTGAGTATCTCTGACACTAGGGTTTTGGTCAATGAGGCATAGTGCAATTTTTTAGGAGGAGGTCGATTTTCAAGAACACTATTTTGAGCATTTGTGGGTACTGTAGTTGGGTGGTCCTTGGCCAAATATACTTGTGGGAGCTTACGAAATTCCATTATGTCGCTCGGTTTGGATTTTATGCCCCTGGACCAAATTGGCCACATGTCCCTGAATGGCTTGAAGAGGTGAGTTGCAACTCACGATAAAACTCAAATCGAGACTTGGATGGGAGAACCGTCAGTTTCATTGGATCCAACGCACTAGGTTTCAATTGGGGAGCCCCTCCACTGTCATTTTTTCCATCGGAAAACCATATCTTGGAGTATCTCTGACACTAGGGTTTTTCTCAATGCTTATTACATACGTTTAGGAAAGGCATGTCAAGGCAAGGCAAGTGAAGGAAAGGCATGGAAAATGATAAGGAAAGTGAAGGAAAGGCATGGCATGGAAAGTGATAAGTCAAGGCAAGTGAAGGAAAGGCAAGGAAAGGAAAGTGAAGGAAAGGCAAGGCAAGGAAAGGTAAGGAAAGCCAAGTGAAGGCAAGGCAAGTGAAGGAAAGGAAAGACATGGAAAGTGAAGGCAAGGCAAGGAAAGGCAAGGTAAGGCAAGGAAAGTGAAGGAAAGGCAAGGCAAGGCAAGGCAAGGCAAGGAAAAGTAAGACAAGGAAAGGCAAGGAAAGTGAAGGAAAGACATGGAAAGTGAAGGCAAGACATGGAAAGGAAAGTGAAGGAAAGGCATGGCAAGTGAAAGCAAGAAATGGAAAGGAAAGTGAAGGAAAGGAAATACATGGCAAGTGAAGGAAAGTCAAATAAAGGAAAGGAAAGTGAAGGAAAGTCATGGCAAGGAAGGTGAAGGCAAGGCAATGCATGGAAAGTGTAGGCAAGGCAAGTGATCAAGATTATGTTTGGCAGGAAATGGGAGTGGAGACATAACAAAGAAATATACAGAGATATCTTGGATATCCAATAATATAACATAAATGCATCAGAGATGCAACCATAAACATAGAGATACAGTAATGCACAATTTCTATTAATGAGAGAAAATGTACAAAGATTGTAAAATTATAGAGTGAAAGACTCGCTAGAATGGTGGCATCTTATCTCTGAGAAGAGATGTGACAACTACTCACATTCACAAGAAGATGATTTTACAATGAGGCTCAAAAGGCCTTTTTATCATAAATAAAATCCAAAACCCTAAACGCGGAAGATGAAAAGCCAACAATTTTGTGGACCCTGTTTAGGGTAGTTTGGTGTATCAACTTCTCGGGGGCGTAACTTTGGCATACGATCTATGTTTGGGGAACATGGTAGCTAGTTGGAAAGGTATCATCAAGGAGATTCATTTTGGAGGATCAATAAGAGACTTTGGCTATCAATGAGAATCTCGATCCCAAAAAACCTTCATTTAGGCCCTCAAAATGGCCTTGGAAGTTAAAAACTGCTAAAAATAGTAAATTACCAAAATTACCAGAAAAATGTTTTGACCCAATTGGAAAAGGTGGGTGGCCACTAATATCCACCTAGATCAATCCTCCCTCCTTAGGAAGAAATGGTATCCATTTCGTTGAGTTCCCGAGGGAGAGAGAAAAGCATTTGTTGAATCTGAATCTTGGTGAACTTCTTGCCTTGTTGGAGAAGTTGTGTTGCTTAGCTTGTTGAAGGTTGTCACGAACCTGTAGTTGGAAGGGTTGGACCTTTTTATCGAGTTTGGTTACATGAGATGACTATGTGCAAAAATAATCATTTTCCTTTATTGTAATCTTGTTGATATGCTTTTGTTGGATAGAAGGTGCTTGTACTGAGGCTGCAATGGTTGCAGTGTCCTTTTGTGCACCCTTTGAACATATTGTGAAGAAGTTGAATTTTGTAGTATGAGATACTACCTTTCGACACTATTTAGGTGGGACAAAAGTTGGAACTACCTCTGGTTTTTTGTACAGATGACCCCCCAAAGTAACAATGACACTGCGGGGTCGAGACTCATAAACAACACGGTGCTTCCACATATATGGTTGGCCCAAGAGAAAATCACATACATATAGTGGGGAAACATCACATAATACCTCATCCTTGAAGGGCTAGATGTTGTATGAGAATCGACACTACTAGTTGACACACAGATCTCGTCCTTGATGAAGCCACCCTATGTTGTATGGCTGTGGGTGTGGTATTGTCAATAATCCCAACTATTTGACGGCCTCTTCTAAGATGAGTTTTTTTTGGCTTCCGCTATCAACAATAAAATGCAGTGGGGTCCCCTTCACCTACATCTGTGAATGAAAAAGGCACTCCCCCTCTTCAAGATTTGTTGGTTCTTCTGGTATAATTGTTGTGGTTGTGAAAATAACTGTGGGGTTTGCTTCGATGATCTGTCTTCTATTAGTATTTTTTGAATCAGTTTATAAATTAGGGTTCATCTCCTTGTCTTTGATCTTGACCACCAATGAATTTTTTGAGTGACATTCATCAGTGTTGTGCCAGGGGATTTTGTGAAAATCTCACCATTTTTGGTGTCCTTCTTTGTCTTTCTATGATGCTTCTTTTCCTGTGGCTTAAACTAGTTTTCGAGAGGTTGTTTATTAGAGCCGTATTTATCATACTTTTGTTGTTGTAGATTTTCAAACCTGAAATCCCGCTTGTTCTGGTGCCTAAATTTCTGCTCAATTTTAACAGCATATCGATAAGTAGCACGGGGTGATGAGATGTCCAAAAAATCTATTTTAGTTTGGATGTATCTTTGTAGAGCCCCATAGTATTTTAGAACCATATGTCGCTCGAAGTCTTTGATACCCAGCTTGGTGCACAAGGTATGGAAGGTATTAGTGAACTCTGAAACTTCTTGGCCCTTCTCTTTCTGCGGTGTATTCCATCTCATGTACTGGTCCTCATAGTTGCCAATAGGGTAATAATGTTCCTTTACTGCATCCACAAAAAATCACAAGTGGGCTTGGCCCCATATATTCCAGACTCCTCTATGGAACTTTTGTCCTAGTAAGTTTCCCACCAATGTTTGACATGGGGGAGAGCCTTAAGGAGTGCGGAGGTGATCTTTTCCCTCTCGAAGAAATTATGAACAAAGAAATATATTTCTAACAGATTTAACCATTTTTTAGGGCATCTATATCTATCTGTCCTTCAAATGTGGGAATATCAAAATTAACTTGTACCTTGAAAGGCGAGGTACTTCCAAAGTGGCCACTTGATGAATATGCACCTATTGTTATCGATAGGCGTTGAAGGATGTGGGCAAAATTCTCCATCATTCTGTCCCTCTGTTGCATGAGAGCTTGCTTAAGAAACGGATTAATAGAATCGCCTGCTCTGTCATTTTTCTTTTCTTCTGNTTTCAACTAGGGGGGGGCCTCCATTGTCATTTTGTCCACCGGAAAACTGTATCTTGGAGTATCTCCGACACTAGGGTTTTGGTCAATGAGGCATAATGCAATTTTTGAAGAGGAGATCATTTTTCAAGAACATTGTGTCGAGAATTTTTGGATAGTGTAGTTGCATGGTTCTTGGCCAAATATACTTGTGAGAGCTTACAAAACTCCATTATGCCACTCGGTTTGGATTTTATGCCCCCAGACCAAATTGACCACATGTCCATGAATGACTTGAAGAGGCGATTTTCAACTCATGATAAAACTCAAATCGAGACTCGAATGGGCGAACCGTCAGTTGCATTGGATACAGAACATCGGTTTTCAACTATAGGGGCCCCTCCGCTATCATTTTTTCCATTGGAAAACCATATCTTTGAGTATTTCTGACACAAGGGTTTTGGTCAATGAGGCATAGTGCAATATTTGAAGAGGAGGTCGATTTTCAAGAACACTATTTCAAACATTTGTGGGTACTGTAGTTGGGTGGTCCTTGGCCAAATATACTTGTGGGAGCTTACAAAACTCCATTATGTCGCTCGGTTTGGATTTTATGCCCCTGGACCAAATTGGCCACATGTCCCTAAATGGCTTGAAGAGGTGAGTTGCAACTCACGATAAAACTCAAATTGAGACTTGGATGGGAGAACAGTCAGTTTCATTGGATCTAACACATCAGGTTTCAACTGGGGGGCCCCTCTACTGTTATTTTTTCCATCAGAAAACCATATCTTGGAGTATCTATGACACTAGGGTTTTTCTCAGTGCTTATTACATACGTTTAGGCAAGGCATGTCAAGGCAAGGCAAGTGGAGGAAAGGCATGGAAAGTGATAAGGAAAGTGAAGGAAAGGCATGGCATGGAAAGTGATAAGTCAAGGCAAGTGAAGGAAAGGCAAGGAAAGGAAAGTGAAGGAGAGGCAAGGCAAGGAAAGGCAAGGAAAGCCAAGTGAAGGCAAGGCAAGTGAAGGAAAGGCAAGGCAAGGAAAGTGAAGGCAAGGCAAGGAAAGGCAAGGCAAGGCAAGGCAAGTGAAGGGAAGGAAAGGAAAGGCAAGGCAAGGCAAGGAAAGGCAAGACAAGACAAGGTAAGGAAAGTGAAGGAAAGACATGGCAAGTGAACGAAAGACATGGAAAGGAAAGTGAAGGAAAGGCATGGCAAGTGAAAGAAAGGCATGGAAAGGAAAGTGAAGGAAAGGAAATACATGGAAAGTGAAGGAAATTCAAATAAAGGAAAGGAAAGTGAAGGAAAGTCATGGCAAGGAAGGTGAAGGCAAGGCAATGCATGGAAAGTGTAGGCAAGGCAAGTGATCGGGATTATGTTTGGCATGAAATGAGAGTGGAGACATAACAAAGAAATATACAGAGATATCTCGGATATCCAATAATATAGCATAAATGAATCAGAGATGCAACCATAAACACAGAGATACAGTAATGCACAATTTCTATTAATGAGCGAAAATGTACAAAGACTGTAAAATTACAGAGTGAAAGACTCGCTAGAATGGTGGCAGCTTATCTCCGAGAAGAGATGTGATGACTACTCACATTTGCAAGAAGATGATTTTACAATGAGGCTCAAAAGGCCTTTTTATCATAAATAAAATCCAAAACCCTAACCGCGGAATATGAAAAGTCAACAATTTTGTGGACCTTGTTTAGGGTAGTTTGGTGTATCAACTTCTCGGGGGCGTAACTTTGGCATACGATCTATGTTTGGGGAACACAGTAGCTCGTTGGAAAGGTATCATAGAGGAGATTCATTTTTGGGGATCAATAAGAGCCTTTGGCTATCAATGAGAATCTCGATCCTGAAAAACCTTCATTTGGGCCCTCAAAATGGCCTCGGAAGTTAAAAACTGCTAAAAACTGCTAAAAATAGTAAATTACCAAAATTACTAGAAAAATGTTTTGAGCCAATTGGAAAAGGTGGGTGGCCACTGATATCCACCTGGATCAATCCTCCCTCCTTAGGAAGAAATGGTATCCATTTCGTTGAGTTCCCGAGGGAGAGAGAAAAGCGTTTGCTGAATCTGAATCTTGGTGAACTTCTTGCCTTGTTGGAGAAGTTGTGTTGCTTAGCTTGTTGAAGGTTGTCATGAACCTATAGTTGGAAGGGTTGGACCTTTTTATCTAGTTTGGTTACATGAGATGACTGTGTGCAAAAATAATCATTTCCTTTATTGTAATCTTGTTGATATGCTTCTGTTGGATAGAAGGTGCTTATACCGAGGCTGCAATGGTTGCAGTGTCCTTCTGTGCACCCTTTGAACATATTGTGAAGAAGTTGAATTTTGTAGTATGAGATACTACCTTTCGACACTGTTTAGGTGGGACAATAGTTGGAACTACCTTTGGTTTTCTGTACAAATGACCCCCCAAAGTAATAATGACACTACAGGGTTGAGACTCATAAACAACATGGCGCTTCCACATATATGGTTGGCCCAAGAGAAAATCACATACATCCAGTGGGGAAACATCACATAATACCTCATCCTTGAAGGGTTGGATGTTGTATGAGAATCGACACTACTGGCTGACATGCAGATCTCATCCCTGGCAAAGCCACCCTATGTTGTATGGTTGTGGGTGTGGTATTGTCGACAATCCCAATTGTTTGACGACCTCTTATGAGATGAGGTTTTTCTTTCTTCCGCTATCAACAATAAAATGTAGCGGGATCCCCTTCACCCACATCTGTGAATGAAAAAGGTGCTCCCCCTCTTCAAGATCTGATGGTTCTTCCAGTATAACTGTTGTGGTTGTGAAAATAGCAGTGGGGTCTGCTTCGATGATCTGTCTTCTATTAGTATTTTCTGAATCAGATTATAAATTAGGGTTTAGCTCCTTGTCTTTGATCTCAACCACCAATGACGTTTTTGAGTGACATTCATCGGTGTTGTGCCAGAGGATTTTGTGGAAATCTCACCATTTTCGGTGTCCTTCTTCGTCTTTCTGTGACGCTTCTTTTCCTGTGGCTTAAACTGGTTTTCGAGAGGTTGTTTGTTAGGGCTATATTTATCATACTTTTGTTGTTGTAGATTTGCAGACCTGAAATCCTGCTTGTTCTGGTGCTTAAATTTTTGCTCAATTTTAACAACATATCAATAAGCAGCACGGGGTGATGAGATGTCCAAAAAATCCATTTTAGTTTGGATGTATCTTTGTAGAGCCCCACAGTATTTCAAAACCAAATGTCGCTCGAAGTCTTTGATACCCAGCTTGGTGCACAATGTATGGAAGGTATTAGTGAACTCCGAAACTTCTTGGCCCTTCTCTTTCTGTGGTGTGGTCCATCTCATGTACTGGTCCTCATAGTTGCCAATAGGGTAATAATGTTCATTTACCGCATCCAAAAAAAAATCCCAAGTGGGCTCAACCCCATATATTCCAGACTCCTCTATGGAACTTTTCTCCCAGTAGGTTTCCCACCAATGTTTGACATGAGGGAGAGCCTTAAGGAGTGCGGAGGTGATCGTTTCCCTGTCGGAGAAATTATGAACAGAGAAATATATTTCTAGCAGATTTAACCATTTTTCTAGGGCATCTATATCTATTTGTCCTTCAAATATGGGAATATCAAAATTAACTTGTACCTTGAAAGATGAGGTACTTCCAAAGTGGCCACTTGATGAAGATGCGTCTGTTGTTATCGACAGACGTTGAAGGATGTGGGAAAAATTCTCCATCATTTCATCCCTCTGTTGCGTGAGAGCTTTCTTAAGCAACAGATTAATAGAATCGCCTGCTCTGTCATTTTTATTTACTTTTTCCATGGAGGGTTTCTTAGACACGCAAGAGTGATTTTCTTCAATATATACAAGATCAAGACCCAACTTTCTATACTCGGACCTCGTTGGGGACATGCATTGAAAAATGATCAAGAGTAGCTTGCTCTGATACCATTGATATGTATTATTTTCAACACGAAATGAGAGCAGAGATATAATAAAAAAATATATAGAGATATCTCAGATATCCAATAATATAACAGAAATGTATCAAATATGCAACCATAA
>JZKD02S1146718.1:0-12840 GCA_000966675.3 Picea glauca | reverse complement strand
GGTACTCTCCTTAATATTTATGGTAGTCATTTATGTTTGGCATTATGGAATGTCAAAGAAGTATGAATTTGATTCCCAGAACAAGGTTTCAATGAAAAGGATATTAAGTTTAGGGCCGAGTCTTGGGATGGTGCATGTACCTGGAATTGGGCTTATTTACACTGATCTAGTAACAGGAGTGCCTGCCATCTTTGGTCATTTTGTTACAAATTTACCAGCCTTTCACAGGGTGCTTGTGTCTGTGTGCATCAAAACAATTCAATTTTTGTATGTCCCATTCGAAGAAGGTTACCTGATAGGAAGAATAGGTCCGAAGGAATACCGGATGTTCAGGTGCATAGTGAGGTATGGTTACAAGGATGTTCATCAAGAGAAATATGACTTCGAGAATCAGTTAGTTCAAAACATTAGCGAATTTATACAGAAGGACAATATGGAGGTATTCAGTACATCAACCGATTCTGCAATGAAGATAGTTCTTTCAGATCAGGAGGAAACTGTTGTTGCGGTTGCATAAGTCATTCGCAATTCATCTTCTACTCTCCGTCTCTCAGAAGATGGGAAGAGAATTTGGCGTGTTAAAAAATTGTTGAAGCCTGAGGAATTTCTAGAACAAGTAGATTCGAGGACTATTGCTGCAGCTCCTTTACCCCATGATCTGAAACTTGAAGATGTTGAAGCATTTTTCAACCAACATGGAAATGTTAATGGTGTGCGTCTGCCCCGTCATGTTGCAGCTATCAAGGCCCTCTGTGGTTCTGCTCTTATTGAAGTTCTCCTCAGAGGAAGAGGCCAATGCCATTTCTAAATTGAATTTGGTCTATGATGGCACAGATTTGGAGATGAAGCCAAAGAAGGATTTTGATGCTGAAAGGAGAGCTTTGCTAGAATAAATTAACAATGGTTGTGGTCCTACTGGGCATAAACATGATAAAAATGTTCCCACAGGAAACCAGTGGCAGAATGATAGTTGGGGAGACTCGGTTTTGGAGGATAACAGCTATCCAAAGGGTTTAATTGTTTCTTTTACTTTAAAGAAGCCATTTGAAGAAGCATCGGGTGAGGGAAACAACTCAAAAGAGTCTGCTGAGGTAACCCACCAGTCAAATTCAGGAAATGCACTAGATGGGCATAAATCTGAAGAGGCAACAAACACAGAGAGTTCCTGTGAGGAATCAAGCCCGAGTTTTCTGTTGTGTGTTGTTAAGACTCCATCTATCACCTCTATCTTACCAGAAGCCCAAATCGTCGCTATTTCTATGCTAGTTAAACCCGCCTCAGATCCATTTTTCCTCCTAACTAGGTGTGGGTTGTCTCCCCTAGTCCGAAGACGTGTCAATGTGCAGGAATAGGAGAAGATCGAGGGACATTTAGGAGCAAACGGAATTGTGGAGGGATTTAACTCCAACACTCAAGGTGGCATAAGATCGATGTGTGGAAGACTTAATTTAGTCCCAAATTTCCAGCAAGCAGTTTCAACAGATGATAATCAGTTCTTGTTTTCAAGGCAGCATGAGTCAAATAAATTCTAGATTTCAAGCAATATTGATCAGCAAACTCAACAATTCGAGACACCTATTCCAACGACTCTATCTCAGTCGATTTTTATACGACTTGATTTGATTTTCTTTCCAAAAAACTAGAAAAATATGTATATTGTTTAAACAAAAACTTGGTAATGGGAGACCATCAGCTACAGGTGTTAATCATTGTAACTGCTTTTCTATTTTTAGAAAGCAGAGTTAAAACCTGAATCTTTTGAAGACTGAGAGATTTTTTATTATTTATGCAGATGTAAAAAACAAAGAGGGGGTTGGACTGGGATAAGAGGAGAGGGTTTCGACCTATGTGAGAGGTTTCGACCTGAATTTTTAATTTTCTTTGCTGGAGCTGAGGGTTGTGCTTGGCCAGAAAACTTCTCTCTATAATCATTAAAAGAATGAACAGTAAAGGACATGCTTTTCACAGGATTCATGTGCAGATGTGTCGGTGGCATTTCCCTTCTTTGTTAATTGTTTTCCTGTTATCATTTCGTTTCTTTTCAATTTCTTATTGTCAGAAGATAGTAAACAGAGAAGAATTTATTGGCAAATACTCTGCATCTGTCCTTTTGATAATCTTTATGTTATTCATCTAAAGAGCTCAGTTAAGGAATTCTTATCTTCTCCTTTGCTAGGCTTTTTCCTCCCCTATTTCTTCCTCAAATCGACACCATCAAAACTTAATTCGATCCAGTATTTCCGCTACCTTGCCCTATGTAAGAACTTTCTCCAGATCTGAGAAATCAATCACATTTCTAAGCGCAGACCCCATTTGCCCAATGGCCCTCCTTTCTATCCCAAACTAATCGTTAAAAATAAAAAACCCCATACTTTTTCAGCTAGCCTAACATCTGTCCTATTCCATACCAAGTTAATTCAAAAAGAGATATCCCTCTCTGAGTCTTGGAGGGCTAGATCCAAGACTCCAAGTGGTTCAAGGTTTCCTCTGTGACTTCCTCCGTAGCCTTGGGAAAATCACAGAGTACTAACACCATAGAAAATATGAAATGGACTCTACCCTGTGCTTCTGTTAACTGAGTCGTTATAAGAAAACTTTGCTTGTGGTAATATGTTGTCCCACTGGCTGTGGTGTTCTGTCACCAAGATTCTCAGCAAGTCTCCCAGACTTCTATTCACCACCTCTGTCTGTCCATCCATCTGAGGATGATAAGCCGAACTAAATGACAAGTTAGTTCCCAGTTTCTTCCATAAGGTCCTTCGAAAGTTCCCTATGAACTTGGTGTCTCGATCCGAAACTATGCTTCTCGGTAAGCCATGAAGTCGAATGACTTCTTTGAAAAATAGATTCGCAATGTGAGTTGCGTCACTAGTCTTCTGACATGGAATGAAGTGTGCCATCTTGGAAAATCTATCCACCACCACAAATATTGAATCAAAACCTCTTTGTGTTCTTGGAAACCCCAATACAAAATTCTTGCTAATTGCATCCCACGGCCTTTATGGTATGGGAAATGGTTGATAGAACCCCGCATTCTGCTTCCTTCCCTTCGAATGCTGACAAATTTTGCATCTATCCAAGAATCGCTTGACATCTGCTCGCATTCCCAGCCAAAAATATGACTCATTCAATTTTGCGAACGTCTTGTAGTGACCAAAGTGCCCTGCCAATCCTCCATTGTGTTTCTCCTTCAACAGATTCTCCCTCATGGAACATTTTGGAATACACAATTGATTACCTATAAACAGTAATCCTTCCTGGATCATGTACTCTACCCATTGGCTTCTATCCCTGAGAATTGGATTCTCATCTTCTTCATACGCCTCCTTAAAATCATGATCATCGGCGTACATGTTCCTGAGATCATCAAAACCCAACGTTTTGAATTTGAACTACTGCAACAGCAAACACTTCCTGCTCAAAGCATCAGTAACTTTGTTAGCAGTACCCGAAATATGTTTAATTACAAAAGTGAAATTTTGCATATATTCCACCCATTTGACATGTCTCTTATTCAACTTTTCCTATTTAATCACAAATTGCAATGCATGATTGTCACTGTACAATGCAAACTCCTTCAGGATCAAGTAATGTCTCCATTTCTTCAATGTCTGGATAATACCATAGAAATCCTTATCATAAGTGGAGTATTTCAATTTCGCTTCATTCATCTTCTCGCTGAAGTATGCTATCGGTCTGTCTTCCCGACTCAAGACTTCCCCTATTGCAAATCCACTTGCATCGCATTTCACTTGAAATGTCTTTTGGAAATCTGACAACACCATAACTGGTTGTTCCATAATCTTCCTCTTTAACAGATTAAAACTTTTCTCAGCCTCTTCTATCCAGTGAAAAGACTTGTGTCTTTTCTTCACTGTATCCATCATCCCTGCACTAATTCCACTGAAATTCCTGATGAACTTTCGGTAGAAACTAGCTAGTCCGTAAAAACTTCTCACCTCAAAAACATTCTTCGGTGATGGCCAATTCTTGATTACCTCCACCTTATCTGGATCCATCCTCAACTCATCTGCAGAAATAACAAATCCCAAGTAAATGAGCTATGTCTTCATGAATGAGGATTTCTTCATGTTTATCAACAACTTCTCTTGCTGTAATCTCTGCATTACTGTAGCCAAATGCTTTAGATGCTCTGCCACTGTTTTACTGAAAATCAATATATCATCAAGATATACGATAACAAATTTTACGATGAAATCCCTTAGGANTTCCTGCTCAAAGCATCAGTAACTTTGTTAGCAGTACCCGAAATATGTTTAATTACAAAAGTGAAATTTTGCATATATTCCACCCATTTGACATGTCTCTTATTCAACTTTTCCTGTTGAATCACAAATTGCAATGCATGATTGTCACTGTACAATGCAAACTCCTTCAAGATCAAGTAATGTCTCCATTTCTTCAATGTCTGGATAATAGCATAGAAATCCTTATCATAAGTGGAGTATTTCACTTTCGCTTCATTCATCTTCTTGTTGAAGTATGCTATCAGCCTGTCTTCCTGACTCAAGACTGCCCCTATTGCAAATCCACTTGCATCGCATTTCACTTGAAATTTCTTTTGGAAATCCGACAACACCATAACTAGTTGTTCCATAATCTTCCTCTTTAACAGATTAAAACTTTTCTCAGCCTCTTCTATCCAGTGAAAAGACTTGTGTCTTTTCTTCACTGTATCCATCATCCCTCCACTAATTCCACTGAAATTCCTGATGAACTTTCGGTAGAAACTAGCTAGTCCGTGAAAACTTCTCACCTCAAAAACATTCTTCGGTGATGGCCAATTCTTGATTACCTCCACCTTATCTGGATCCATCCTCAACTCATCTGCAGAAATAACAAATCCCAAGTAAATGAGCTATGTCTTCATGAATGAGGATTTCTTCATGTTTATCAACAACTTCTCTTGCTGTAATCTCTGCATTACTGTAGCCAAATGCTTTAGATGCTCTGCCACTGTTTTACTGAAAATCAATATATCATCAAGATATACGATAACAAATTTTACGATGAAATCCCTTAGGACTTTGTTCATCAACCTCATGAATGTACTTGGCGCATTTGTTAAGCCAAACGGCATAACAAGCCATTCATACAACCCTTCATTGGTTTTGAAGGCTATCTTCCACTCATCACCTTCTCTCATGCAGATTTGATGATAACCGCTTTTCAAATCAATCTTTGAAAAATACTTTGCTCCACTCAAGCAATCCATCAGATCATCCATCCTCAGCATTGGAAATATGTACCCGATGGTTATCTTGTTAATCGCCCTCGAGTCAGTACACATTCTTCAGCCTCCGTCTTTCTTCGGACTGAGTATTGTTGAAACAACACACGGACTCAAGCTTTCCCTGACCAACCCTTTGTCCAACAACTCCTGGACTTGCCTTTTAACCTCTTCATTCTCTTACGGCATCAATATGTACGCGTATTTGTTTGGAAAACTAGCTCCTGGTATGAGATCAATATGATGACTCACACTTTTGATCTGTGGCAACGAACGAGGTAGTTTGTCCACTACTATATCAGCAAACTCTTCCAACAGTTCCTGAACTTCTTCTGGTAAATCATCCACCCTTGTGCTAGTCAAAAAACTTCTAGGCTTTCTGACCACAATGAATTGCGGTTCTTCCTTCTTCTTGACCTCTGTAATAAGTTCCTTCCCACTCATGAGAAGTATAGTGTTGCTTACTTCCGTTTTTACCTCCTTATCCTTGATTGGAAGAAACATGTGAGTCCTCCCATTTTTCTCTAGGGTGTATGTGTTCATTCTCCCATCATGAATCACATTCCTGTCATATTTCCATGGTCTCCCCAGCAATAGATGACAAATATCCATAGGAATAACATCACATTATATCTTATCATTATATCCTCCTATCTTAAATTCAACTAAACATTGTTTAGTGACAGTTACCTGATGTCCTTCTTGTAGCCACAAAACTCTGTATGGGCTTGGATGATCAATTGTCCCCAGCTCCAGCTTCTCTACCATCTCTGTAGAAATGAGATTATTTGTGCTACCACTGTCCACAATGACCTTGCATACCCTGTCCTTGGTATTGCAAGTAGTCCTGAAAAGTCTCGTCCTTTGGACTGAACTCTCCACCTCCTTCTCCAGTGTCAAAAGAACTTTTCGCATCATCAGTGATNAATCATTGTAACTGCTTTTCTATTTTTAGAAAGCAGAGTTAAAACCTGAATCTTTTGAAGACTGAGAGATTTTTTATTATTTATGCAGATGTAAAAAACAAAGAGGGGGTTGGACTGGGATAAGAGGAGAGGGTTTCGACCTATGTGAGAGGTTTCGACCTGAATTTTTAATTTTCTTTGCTGGAGCTGAGGGTTGTGCTTGGCCAGAAAACTTCTCTCTATAATCATTAAAAGAATGAACAGTAAAGGACATGCTTTTCACAGGATTCATGTGCAGATGTGTCGGTGGCATTTCCCTTCTTTGTTAATTGTTTTCCTGTTATCATTTCGTTTCTTTTCAATTTCTTATTGTCAGAAGATAGTAAACAGAGAAGAATTTATTGGCAAATACTCTGCATCTGTCCTTTTGATAATCTTTATGTTATTCATCTAAAGAGCTCAGTTAAGGAATTCTTATCTTCTCCTTTGCTAGGCTTTTTCCTCCCCTATTTCTTCCTCAAATCGACACCATCAAAACTTAATTCGATCCAGTATTTCCGCTACCTTGCCCTATGTAAGAACTTTCTCCAGATCTGAGAAATCAATCACATTTCTAAGCGCAGACCCCATTTGCCCAATGGCCCTCCTTTCTATCCCAAACTAATCGTTAAAAATAAAAAACCCCATACTTTTTCAGCTAGCCTAACATCTGTCCTATTCCATACCAAGTTAATTCAAAAAGAGATATCCCTCTCTGAGTCTTGGAGGGCTAGATCCAAGACTCCAAGTGGTTCAAGGTTTCCTCTGTGACTTCCTCCGTAGCCTTGGGAAAATCACAGAGTACTAACACCATAGAAAATATGAAATGGACTCTACCCTGTGCTTCTGTTAACTGAGTCGTTATAAGAAAACTTTGCTTGTGGTAATATGTTGTCCCACTGGCTGTGGTGTTCTGTCACCAAGATTCTCAGCAAGTCTCCCAGACTTCTATTCACCACCTCTGTCTGTCCATCCATCTGAGGATGATAAGCCGAACTAAATGACAAGTTAGTTCCCAGTTTCTTCCATAAGGTCCTTCGAAAGTTCCCTATGAACTTGGTGTCTCGATCCGAAACTATGCTTCTCGGTAAGCCATGAAGTCGAATGACTTCTTTGAAAAATAGATTCGCAATGTGAGTTGCGTCACTAGTCTTCTGACATGGAATGAAGTGTGCCATCTTGGAAAATCTATCCACCACCACAAATATTGAATCAAAACCTCTTTGTGTTCTTGGAAACCCCAATACAAAATTCTTGCTAATTGCATCCCACGGCCTTTATGGTATGGGAAATGGTTGATAGAACCCCGCATTCTGCTTCCTTCCCTTCGAATGCTGACAAATTTTGCATCTATCCAAGAATCGCTTGACATCTGCTCGCATTCCCAGCCAAAAATATGACTCATTCAATTTTGCGAACGTCTTGTAGTGACCAAAGTGCCCTGCCAATCCTCCATTGTGTTTCTCCTTCAACAGATTCTCCCTCATGGAACATTTTGGAATACACAATTGATTACCTATAAACAGTAATCCTTCCTGGATCATGTACTCTACCCATTGGCTTCTATCCCTGAGAATTGGATTCTCATCTTCTTCATACGCCTCCTTAAAATCATGATCATCGGCGTACATGTTCCTGAGATCATCAAAACCCAACGTTTTGAATTTGAACTACTGCAACAGCAAACACTTCCTGCTCAAAGCATCAGTAACTTTGTTAGCAGTACCCGAAATATGTTTAATTACAAAAGTGAAATTTTGCATATATTCCACCCATTTGACATGTCTCTTATTCAACTTTTCCTGTTGAATCACAAATTGCAATGCATGATTGTCACTGTACAATGCAAACTCCTTCAAGATCAAGTAATGTCTCCATTTCTTCAATGTCTGGATAATAGCATAGAAATCCTTATCATAAGTGGAGTATTTCACTTTCGCTTCATTCATCTTCTTGTTGAAGTATGCTATCAGCCTGTCTTCCTGACTCAAGACTGCCCCTATTGCAAATCCACTTGCATCGCATTTCACTTGAAATTTCTTTTGGAAATCCGACAACACCATAACTAGTTGTTCCATAATCTTCCTCTTTAACAGATTAAAACTTTTCTCAGCCTCTTCTATCCAGTGAAAAGACTTGTGTCTTTTCTTCACTGTATCCATCATCCCTCCACTAATTCCACTGAAATTCCTGATGAACTTTCGGTAGAAACTAGCTAGTCCGTGAAAACTTCTCACCTCAAAAACATTCTTCGGTGATGGCCAATTCTTGATTACCTCCACCTTATCTGGATCCATCCTCAACTCATCTGCAGAAATAACAAATCCCAAGTAAATGAGATATGTCTTCATGAATGAGGATTTCTTCATGTTTATCAACAACTTCTCTTGTTGTAATCTCTGCATTACTGTAGCCAAATGCTTTAGATGCTCTGCCACTGTTTTACTGAAAATCAATATATCATCAAGATATACGATAACAAATTTTACGATGAAATCCCTTAGGACTTTGTTCATCAACCTCATGAATGTACTTGGCGCATTTGTTAAGCCAAACGGCATAACAAGCCATTCATACAACCCTTCATTGGTTTTGAAGGCTATCTTCCACTCATCACCTTCTCTCATGCAGATTTGATGATAACCGCTTTTCAAATCAATCTTTGAAAAATACTTTGCTCCACTCAAGCAATCCATCAGATCATCCATCCTCAGCATTGGAAATATGTACCCGATGGTTATCTTGTTAATCGCCCTCGAGTCAGTACACATTCTTCAGCCTCCGTCTTTCTTCGGACTGAGTATTGTTGAAACAACACACGGACTCAAGCTTTCCCTGACCAACCCTTTGTCCAACAACTCCTGGACTTGCCTTTTAACCTCTTCATTCTCTTACGGCATCAATATGTACGCGTATTTGTTTGGAAAACTAGCTCCTGGTATGAGATCAATATGATGACTCACACTTTTGATCTGTGGCAACGAACGAGGTAGTTTGTCCACTACTATATCAGCAAACTCTTCCAACAGTTCCTGAACTTCTTCTGGTAAATCATCCACCCTTGTGCTAGTCAAAAAACTTCTAGGCTTTCTGACCACAATGAATTGCGGTTCTTCCTTCTTCTTGACCTCTGTAATAAGTTCCTTCCCACTCATGAGAAGTATAGTGTTGCTTACTTCCGTTTTTACCTCCTTATCCTTGATTGGAAGAAACATGTGAGTCCTCCCATTTTTCTCTAGGGTGTATGTGTTCATTCTCCCATCATGAATCACATTCCTGTCATATTTCCATGGTCTCCCCAGCAATAGATGACAAATATCCATAGGAATAACATCACATTATATCTTATCATTATATCCTCCTATCTTAAATTCAACTAAACATTGTTTAGTGACAGTTACCTGATGTCCTTCTTGTAGCCACAAAACTCTGTATGGGCTTGGATGATCAATTGTCCCCAGCTCCAGCTTCTCTACCATCTCTGTAGAAATGAGATTATTTGTGCTACCACTGTCCACAATGACCTTGCATACCCTGTCCTTGGTATTGCAAGTAGTCCTGAAAAGTCTCGTCCTTTGGACTGAACTCTCCACCTCCTTCTCCAGTGTCAAAAGAACTTTTCGCATCATCAGTGATATTTCGCCTTCAGCGTCTTTTGCCTCAACATCTCGCCTCTGTGCTTTGGCGATGTGAGCTTCTCCACTTTCCTTCTTTTTATCTGGACACTCATAAGACTTGTGCCCATTCTTTCCACACATGAAGCATTTTATTACTCCACCTCTTCCTCTTCCTCTGCCTCTAGTATGAGGAAAGATATTATTATCAGCATAATCTCCTCTCTGCTCAGTATGTTTTCCTCTCTGTGAGGTTCCACCTCTTTCAGTTTGAGTCTGAGGCTTCTTCCAATCTTCTTTGGGCTTCTGATATTTGTCTTGGGCAACTGATTTGCCTCTGGGATGATTTCTGCCTAGGCCTCTTTGACCCTGCTTTCAGCTCAGCTTCTCTTCAGCTTTCAAAACCATCTGATAAGCATCTTCCACCGTTCGGATGGTTACCATGCTCATCTCATCCTGAATATTGTATCTTAGACCATTCAGGTATCTGGAAACTTTTTCATCATCGCTCTCCCGATGACCTGCCCTGATGTTCAGCTTATAGAATTCTTCAGTGTATTCTTTCACTGTCATCAACTTCTATCTCAGATTCTACATTCTCCTGAACAGAGTAATTTGATAATCTTTGGGGATGAATTTTGCCTTCATCTTCGCGATCATTCTATCCTAGCTCTTGATCTTTTGCTTGCCCTTGTAAAATCTGTCAGCTTGTAGTTCATCCCACCGCAATGTTGCATGTCCCTTCAATCTTGTGACAGCATGCTTGACTTTCTTGTCCTCTTCGACATCTTCATAGTCAAAGTATGTGTCTAGAGCTCTAATCCAGTCTAGAAGCTCCTCTGCATCCAAGTTTCCCTCATAAACTGGAATGTCCATTTTCGCTCTTGCACCCATTATTTCAATAGCTCTGATCAACCGTTCATTTGCTGCATCTTCAGATGCAACTTCTTCTTCATGTTCAGCCTCACTTTCACTCTCAGAATCACTGAGATCCCCAGCACTAACTGTGCGTCTTTGTGCTATCTCCATGTCTTCGAGTCTAGCTCGTAGATCATGCATATGTCTCTCCATGGTTGGATCTATCATCTGCCTACCTCTTCTTCTCGGCATTTCCCTCTCCTCTGGTGGATCGGGTTTTTTCATGTCCCTTCTCCTTGACGGCATGGTGAATTCTTCTCTTTTTCTCTGCTAAAGAAAGCAAAGAACCTTTATGGGCTCTGATACCAGAAATGATGTCAATGCACACTCCTCCACAACCCGCAGGCCGAAAGGTCCATGCCAACATAGGATCTTTCCTTCTCCACCAGCTCGAAGAACTCTAAACCGGCTCTTCTATTTCCCTATTGGGAAATCTGCACCCACAAAAAACTTTCATTGGATCCCCTCTTTGCACTTGGGAGATCGGACTTCGCACCTTCGCGAATCCAGTGGTCGAGCGTTGGTCTCTCGAATCTTCGAAAACTGAAACAGTCAACGCTGACCTTTCCTCTTTCCTTTTCGGGATTTTCCTTATCACGATTTTGGCGGTCGCAGTGTCGAGTAACTTGTTCCTGCGATTCCCAAAACCTGATTTTCTGAAATTTTGATGTGCTTTCTAACTTGACTCTTCAACGCCCCTTTACTCCATCAGGACTTCGAACTTCGCAATATCGCGAATCCTGATGTAATGAATTCATAATTTCACTCCACAAAACTCTGAAATGGTCAACGGAGTTTGACTCTGTGTCAATAGTATACCACTTGTCCACTCACTGACTCCTTCGTGGCCCACACACCGTTCTCTTGGCCTTCGGGATTTCACGTTTCGGAATATCGCGATTCCCGTTGCAAGGTTTAATGGACTTCCACCCACGAAAACCTGATACAAGTATCCACGTGTAAATCCAACGGTGCTTATGGCTTGGATATACGGTCCTACCCCTCCTGAGCTTTGAAGCTTCTGACGCTTTTGTTGTAACTCCCCTGCTTCTCTGTGAGATCTGACGACTCACGGGACTTTGAGGATTCTCCACCGAGAATTCCGATCGTCCGTCTCTTCCTCTATGAGCTCGTCCTCTACGGTCCGACGTTGCTACGCTTTCTTTCGACCACTTTGAAGACTTCGAACCCTTTTGAACTTTCCACAACTCTGAACCTTTCAGAAAATCCCTGCACGCACTCCTTGTGGCAACCTTCAAGCACTTCCAAGTGTTGAGATCCTTCGAATCTGCGCACGCCTGCAGCAACAGTTTCTAAATTCTTTGCTCGGGCTCACAACCCTGAGACTTCACTCATCCTGTACACTGTTTGCATGGCTCCTGTGCCTGACTGCACCTCTGTGGAAATGAGAACAAAATCTATCCCTCCTGAGCTTTCAGAGACAAACCTCTGAACCTTTTTTCAATGCACTCCTTGCGGACGATTCAACTGCACTCCTTGCAGGAACCCTTGCTCAGATAGAGAAACAATTGAAACTCATTCCATTACCCTTTCCTCTAAGATTTCAAACATACAACAAGAAATCATTCATACATAGCATAAAAGCAATTGCATGACAAAAAGAGTAAAACATTCATGAGCATAACATTCAAAGATGCATACACAGAGAATATATGAACACCATGAGTCTGAATCACAACTTTCTTTGTATTAATCCAGAACTTTTGTACATGGAGTCTGCTACACAACTCTCTGCTTCTCCTCTATGCTCTTCTCAATAATTTTTCATGCTCTCATAATAATGTTAAAATGCACAAGGAGGGTGCCTATATCCCGTTTCCCTCTTGCGCCCTAAAACTGTCTAATATAACATTCAATTCTATCTACTTGCATTAACTACTATAAATGCCTTCTACCTACTAAGGAAGAGAGAAAATCGCTCAAGGTACCGTTACATTTCACAAGTGCGCTTCTTCTTAATGGCTTCATTTAATATCACGCAATAACTTCAAGGTGATTTCAAAATTTGTGTTGGGCACTTTTCCAGCTATCTGTTGTCTCTGTGCTGGCTCGCTTGAGATGCTCCTACATCAGAAGGTTTACAAATAGGGTT
>JZKD02S1146707.1:0-12840 GCA_000966675.3 Picea glauca | reverse complement strand
TCGTGTTCTTGATTTGTGGTGTGATCCTTCAAGAAGTGCGCATCCACCTGGAGGCATTCTCTTGATTGGGTCTTGAGTGCTTTGCGTCTCTTGGCCATTGAAAAGCAGTCCAACGAAATTCTATCTGTTGTGAGCATGCTTGGCTTGATGTGTTGATTATCTCTCGTCTTTGAATATCTTTTTTCCTACACATTTCAAGCACTTGTTAATATTTTGTATCTAATTTAGATTGTATATCTCATATATTTCTTTTGTATTTATCTGTATCTATCTTGTGGTAATTTTGTAAACTTCGTAACTTGTAATTATCTTGTAACAAACATCCTTGTAACTTAGTTGACCCCTTGCCCAATCTTAGGCATTAGTCTTAGTTGCCCTGGGAAAAGGTCTGACTTTCATACTTAGATAATTGCATCTTGCACTTGCTACTTAACATCATAGGCTAGATTCCCCTTGACCATTTAACCAATTAAAACCAACTCCTAGAACATAAACGTTAATCTCATCTAGTAACTAGGGTCTACCCCCCTTGGCTTCCCGAGGAGTTAGCCTAGACGGAAGAGGTTCAAGTCAAAGTGACAGCGTAGACTTTGAACCTAGGCATTGTGCCTCCGAAGACACACTAAGTGAGCAGGACTTAGTTCACATTTGCAAGTGTGTATAAGGACGGCAACAAGGCACATAACCAATCACCTTGGAATATCCAATGAAGACTCTAAAGTGTTTAAGTCACTTCACCAAGGCATATGCTTGTTTCTCAAACATGGGATACTTTAATTCTGCATTTTGCAAGGCCCGACTCATATATGCAATGGGTTGATCATGGCCTTGATCATTTTTCTGAAGTAATACACCAGCGATTGTATCTTCAGAAGCAAAAGAGAAAATCTGAAAGTCCTTAGTATAATCTGGGCTAATAAGGACGAGAGCTTCAGATATGGCAGTTTTAATATCTTGAAATGCTCTCCTACTTTAATCATTCCATTCAAACTTAACAACCTTCTAAATCAACTTATATATAGGTTTCACAATTTCAGCATAATTAGGAATGAACCTATGAACAAAATTTGTCTCGCCCAAGAAGGATTGGAGAGATTTCTTTGAAATAGGCAAGGGTACCTTTCCAATTGCTTCAACTCTCTCTGGGTCTAACTTGACCCCATCTTTTGAAATTATGTGGCCCAAGAGTTTACCTTCTGTTACCCCAAAGACTGACTTGGCAGGATTTAGTGAAATTCCCAACTCTCTACACCTTTCAAAAACTTGTTTAAGGTGACCAATGACCTTTGCCATCCTTAGAAAAAACTGTCAAGTCATCCTGATATATTTCTATTAAATTTCCAATTAACCCTCTAAAGGCATAATCCATAGCTCTTTGAAAAGTAGCTCCAGCATTTGACAAACCAAATGGCATTCTTAAATATTCAAAGGTACCCCATGGAGTAGTAAAAGTAGTCTGATCTGATTATATCCTGAAAAACCATCAAGCATGGAAATCATTCCTGATCCTGTTACCCTTTGTAGCAAGGTTTCCATCTTGAGAAGGGGATAATTGTCCTTTGTGCATGCAATATTTAAGTTTCTAAAATCAATACATAGCCTAATGTTTCCATTCTTCTTCCTAGCAACAACTAAATTTGAACACCATGAAGAATGCCTTGTTTGGGCTATGATTCTTGCTTCTAACATTTTATGTAACTCCCGTTCGACCAAAGGAGCTAACTTGGGGTTAATCTGCCTCAATTTTTGTCTAAAGGGCTTAGTTTCTTCCTTCAAAAGAATCACATGTTGAATCACACCCTTCCTATAGACCTTGAGTTCATCATAAATAAAAGCCAAAAAATCCCTATATTCCTTTAATAAATTGACAATTTCATTTCTTTCTTTTATAGGGGTAGTTTTGCCTACTTTTACCATCCTAGGATCTTTTTCACTTCCTATGTTGACCTCCAAGTGGTCACATGGTTTTTCATTAGACTCTTCTTTACGCTTGTGGCGATCTTGTCTATCAAAAATTTTCTCTTCGGCAATAAGGCGCCTAGGAACTGGATTAGCCTTATTGTCATCTTCTGTATAGTTACAACCCTCCTCTTTTTCATTGACATTAAAATCAGAAAACTCATGTATTTGAGTCAAGAATCTAACAACCTGCTTATCATCATCAAAAATCTGCCAATGATCCATGTTATTTGGAACTATCAGAAAACTCATGTATTTGAGTCAAAAATCTAACAACCTGTTTATCATCATCAAAAATCTGTCAATAATCCATGTTATCTGGAACTGAGGGTCTAAAGATTACATACACAGAAATATTTTCCTTAATCAAATCATTTGAAAGTTGAAGTGTGGAAGCAGCTACTGCAAGCTCATCAGCCTTATAATTATGTTCCCTATGAATGGCAATAAGATTCAAAGCATCAAGATCACCAATGGAGTCCCATATTGCATTCCTCTATTTCTTTAATCTTTCTTACTTGCAAGCAAACTTATTCTTAAGTTTTTGTATGACTAAATCTGAGACCCCCTTGATATTCAAATATTTGACAACCATTTCCTTGCAAACCTCCAAACCAAGTAGCAAGGCCTCATACTCAGCCACATTATTAGTTGCATCAAACTCCAATCTATAAGCAAATTTAAATTCTTGACCATTTGGAGCTTGAATGACTATTCCAGCACCTTTTACTGATCTAGAAAAAGCACCATCAAAATTCATATACCAAACCTTATCAACTCTATCATCTTTAATTTCTTCCTCTAAAGGCACAATATAGTTAGATAAGATAGCATAATTACCAAGATCATCCTCTCTATATTTTAACTCATTCTTAGGATTCTTTGGGTCTTCAACATGAAACCTCCTTTCTAACTCTCTATTCAACTTAAAAGTATTTCCATCTGGGGTAGGGATGGTAGCATAAGTTAGATCCATTTGTAAATTACCACCCAAATCTGCAGCTGCTTTTCTAGAAAGCAAAATTCCCCAAGCATCAGGAACATCAATCACAACAATATCCATTTCAAACATGATGTCTGGAAAAATTGTCAAGTGTAATTGTAAACCTTTAATCAATCCATGCACTTTAATCATTTTAAAGTGCCATGGATAAGGTCTAGATATCCTCAAGTTTAATTGCTCCATTACCTTCTTAGTCATAACATTTGAACTAGTCGTTGAGTCTAGCATGCAATTATGTAGCACTTTGTCGTTTACAAGTAAAGAAAGAAAGAAAGGTTGATTCTTTTCATTGCTCCTATCCCAATTCTGCAAAATAATTGGTGCATCTTGGTAGGCTACTGTTGGTTGTCTATCAACAATACTCTGAGGAGGATCTTCTATGGCCTTAAGTAATTTCTCCCTTTGAGAAGGGATCTTCATGATTTCCGAAACTGGAACCAGCATTGTTGCATTACTTAACCAACCACCTAAGTCAATATTTAAATCTAAGTTAACATACACACTCAACTTGGGAGGAGTTGGAGCTACCTTGGGAATATTAGCTCGACTTTTATCTTGATTTCTATTTCCATTCCTTTGGTAGGTAATGCCTTCTTGTTCAGCAAATTCCATCCAAGCATACATTCCAACATTGTAATTCCTACCACACATGTTAACTTGTTCATTTCCTTGATTTCCACAATCATCATCATAGCAACCCTCAAGAAAAATTGGATAAGTTATTTCCTCATGAAATTCACCACCAGGCCTACAATAAGGTAGAGCTTGATGATCTACCAAGTTGGTAGACTCAAAAGGATTAGGTGGCCTTTGATCATGTGGAGGAGTTCTTTTKGGCCATTTCTCATTTGGCTTATGATGAGRTCTATTATTTTGAGATCTCTCCATAGTGATCAACCTATTTTGCAAAGCATTTATCTGATTGRMATGGTTAATTTCCATTTGCTTAATTAGTTGGGTCAATTCTTTAATTTCATCACTAAAAGACTCTTGACCCTCTACTTTCTTCTTCTTTTCTTCACTACTCTTTGAAGAAGAACCTCTAGTAAAACCAGGAATGTTGRACTTCCTAGCATCTTGCATATTCTTATCAATCCTCACAGTCAAAGCTTGTGCTTGCTTAAGACTCTGAGGATCCTTATCCCTTAAAGCATATCTCATCTCCCCCTCAAATGCTTCTGTATAATATATCAAGATCGCAGCTTCTCAAGGCATTATTGTATTAGGGAGGATTTTAACCAAGTCATTAAATTTCTTGTTAAATTCTTCCATTGTCTCACTTTCTTTTTTATGACTTGAAGTAAGGGCAGCTATAAGGAATCTGTTTTCTTTTTGGTCACCCCACCTTTCCTTAAATTCTGACACTATTTCATCTAGGGTGTTGAATTTGTTGGGATCAAATTCAGAAAACCACTCTGCAACATCTCCTTCTAAAGAATACACAAATAAAGTCATCTTGACATCCTCTTCATCACGACCCCTACAATACATAGATCAAAGTTGAGGACGTGTGAATGTGCATTGATAGCATTGTTCCCTTAAAAGCAAGGAAGCTTCTCAATAGCTTTATCTGGAATTGCATGAGGAGCCCCTTGGATAGCTGTAAAATTCATAGGTCTCAAAAAGGCACTGATGACTACATTAGGATTATTAGTTGGAGTATTAACAGTTGATTGATTATTATTATTAGTTTGGAACAAGTATTGGATATCAGTGAGTGCTTCTTCTCCAAGACTTTCAAGTGGCCTTCTAGGGGCAAGGTGATTTAACCTCCTCCTATAAACCTTTTCAGGTTCAGGAAAAGAATAAATCACTCATTGTGAAGTGCTCCTAGTAATATACTTGACAGATTTGTTCAATGGAGTCGCCACTTGAAGAGAAAGGAAACAAAAACAACCAATGCAAGTTTAAAAAAATTAGGGACTAAAGTTTATTACTTAGTTCTTAAAAAATAAATTAGTTATGTCGTTTAGACCAAGGATAAAAGATTTATCCCCGGCAACGGCGCAAAAGATGTTGTCGTCCTTATACACACTTGCAAACGTGAGCTAAGTCCAACTCACTTAGTGTGTCCTTGGAGGCACGATGCCTAGGTTCAAAGCCCGCTGTCACCTCGACTTGAACCTCTTTCGTCTAGGCTTACTCCTAGGGAAACCAATGGGGGTAGACCCTAGTTACAATGTGAATTTAAGAAGTTAATTTCTAGGAGTGGGTTTTAATTAGTTAATGGTTTGCGGGAATCTAGACTATATGAGAGGCAAACAATGCAAAGTGCAACTATTCAATACAAAGGCAAGCCCTTTCCTAAGACAACTAAGACTAGTGCCTAAGGTTGGGCAAGGGGTCAACTAAAGTTAAAGGAGATTAGATTTTACAAAGAGTTACAACAAGACTACAAAAGAATGAAATTAGAACTAGATACAACTAAAATAGATATACAATTATCTACAAATCTAAGAATGCTAAAGGTACAACAAAGATACACCTATCCAACTATGGACAAGAAAAGAAACAAGCACTAACTTGATTACTTGAATGTGCAAGGAAACAAAGATTGCTCAAAGGAAAATATTACACCAACACATCAAGCAAACAAACCCAAACATAAAGTGCCTCCACAAGACGCGCAACTCTAAGGGACTGCTTCAATGGCATACACAAGTAGACAACACAAACCCAAACAATGAAGTTGCCTCCAAAGGATGCGCAACTTCAAGGGGTCGATCCAATAACTCAAGGCACAACTTAAAATTAAATGACAATGCTTAAAAGAAAGCCTCCAAGGGCAAGGGCACAACTTTAATTCACCTAGTTAACATCAACCAAGTAAATTGCATGAAAAGTAAAGAAATTGACAAGTGCTTGCGAGACTACTTAAGAATCAACCATGAAAGATATGTAAATGAAAAGTGCCCCAAGGTTGTAGTGAATTAATTAGGATTATTAAGTTGTTGAGTTAGATAATGAATCCTAAACTAAGTGACAACCCCAAAACTCCCCCCGCTTGTACCAAATAGTTGTTGTGTGCTCAATAAGTTAGGCAAACAAGGCCCCACCCTAGCTCCATATGTCAACCCAAGAAAAGAAGTACTCCTGGGAAGGACGCCAAGCATCGTGAGATCGTCCCCGATCTAGCACCTCTCGTTGCTTCCTTACAGTTCTCGTTTAGATGGCAAAGTCGGGTCAGTAGAGGGTGACCTATTAAAACTAGTTAATTTTAGAGCCTAGGAGACTAAGGTGTATTAAGTTAGTTATGTGTTGAGCGAGATGTGTTTGCTAAATGTAAAAGAGATTACTTGCAAGTGAAAAAGAAGTACTTAACAAAGTGCATAACTCGAAATAGCATGAAGTACTTGAAACAAAACTTGCAAAAATGAAAATTGAGTTTGCCTTAAACCATGAAGTTACACCATGCCCATGAGATTGCAAGACATTAGAAGAAAGTACTTGTGAAAAAAAGAACTTGAAAGCAAAGTACTTGAAGGAAATATAGCTTGCAAAGAAAAGGGAACTAAATGAGCATCATAAACTTATTATGCCTCCATGGGCCTACACTAGCTTATGATTATTTCATAATTTAACATAAACTATTATTGAGCATAAATGAAATAACCACAACTAGTCTAGCCTTACGATTTTGGGGGTTGGCCAAGCCAAACACACTCCAAGGTGTAAGCAAACAAGTGAAAGCAAAAACATGTAAATGAAACTAATCTCAAACAATGGCACAAGGTGGAGGCAAGCCTTCCTTTGTTGTGCCAAGGTGAGTTGAAATGAAACTAAACTAATAACAAAAACTTAAATGGCAGCAAGTAAAGCCTCACAATTTAGGATGGTTGGCAATGCCAAGTTCTTTCCTAGGTGCAAGCAAAGAAACAAAAAAAATGCAGAAAATTGATTTTGGAAGAAGTGCAAGCCCTTGATTACTCTTTGGGGCTTTCTTACAATGAGAATAGAAGAGAGAAGTGTTGGGTAGGTATGCACCCCAACTTAGGAGGTTGTTGTTGACGTTTTAAGGCCCCAAATGGGTTGTTCCTCCTCGTTTTTTATCAAAGACCTGCAAAAACCTGCAAGTAAAACTTGCTGGAAAACTGCAGAAACTGACTGAAAACCCTGCAAAAAATTTATGTTAAGATAAAACAGAAATAGAAGATGAAATATGGTAGTATTTGTAGTCAATTTTGATCTACTTCAGCATATAAATCTACCCATATACTCAAAAATCACAGCAGAAAAGCAAAACCGAAATTGTAAGAGGAAATAAGATTGGGTTAAATGAACAACTTCCAAATCTAAAGTTGTTCCTCCTTAACCCTTAAGCAACCTGCAAGCTAATGAGACAAAGCTACAAGACCAAGCAAGAGGTAAGTAGATTCCTAAACATCCACAAAATACTTTGAGGAACAAAGGAAACTACACTACTAAGATCTAGAGCAATACTACTCTAGATCTATCCAAGCAAAGTACTTTGCTTGGATCTCCTACTCTAATCTAGCAACTAAAAACTCAAATAATGTCAAATACAAGTTAGCTCAATAAGCTCCAAAACCACACATCAAGAATACTCCAAATGCAAGTGGTTCCTCCAAAGTTTCTTCTATTATGAGCAAGCTTGAGCAAATACTTGCTTCAAGCTTGAGAAAGGAGAGAGCAATATGGGAGAGAGAGAGAATGGAAGAGATTTGGGCATAATAACATTACACTAAGAGAAGATCTGAAAATGAGGGAGGGGAGACCTTCATTTATACTTGGGAAGGCAAAGTTACCCCTCTTAGTTCCTTTACAAGTGTCAAAACACAAGCAAGAGTGATCATCTCTAGGAGGGGGGCGCATTTTTAGGGTTAGGGTTGTGGATTGATGAGATGGCATGAGGTAGCAAGTGAATGCTTGGTCAAGGGTGTGAATTGGAAGGTCTAGGAGGGCGCACTAGGGAAGACTCCTTATGGACAAACACCTAGCAAAACTTGTCCAACTGAACTGAAACTTGGTTCAAGGGTGTAGGGGGTCTCATTCTATTTCTTTTGAACACAAATACCCCTATCAAATGCCCAAGGACCTAGTTTTTACATTTTTCATCAAAATTTAATTAAAATTACCCAACTTAGGTAATTTTAATAAATTAAAAAAAATCTATCTAGCTTTTACATGGTCATTTACAACATTCCTAGAAATTCCGCAAAATTTTAAAAGATGTCTTACATGGTCATTTACAACATTCCTAGACACTAGCTACCAGAGGACTAGACCATTAGAACATCTTTCACCACTTTGGAGGAATTATTTGTGTGAGTGAAAAACTCAAGGGAAATTAATAAGGCTGGTTAGGCCAAATTAATAAGGCTGGTTAGGGAAATTAATAACCGGAGGAAAAAAAAAACTTAGTGAAAGTGACTCATCTAATGATGCAGTCCTAAGGCAACTGACCTAACTATGATCCATGCAGACCTATTACATTATTATCCCACGCAGGGGAGCAGAAATTCCATTACAAAAAGAAGTGTTGAAGGCCAAAACTGCCTTGTAGAACTAGTAAGTCTCTGACTTGGTAGCACCTGATGGTGCATATCTTCATGGGGAGTTGACCCCTAGTTGAATAGGTGGTCAACAGCCACAACACATTTATATGCGTCATTAATGCACTTGTAGTTATATTTTATTCATTTATTATATTACTAAGTTGTCAAGCTTCATTTGTATTATCATCTTTGATCACTAAGCTTATTGGCTCTCTTAGAAAAGTGTTCAATCCTATTGGAACACATACCTAGTGTTGGTGCCTTCTTGTTCTTTCATTGGTTTTTCCCACTTGTGCACTTGACCTTTCACCTTCTAGCACATTAACGGACAGCTCCAGCACACTATTTAAGTGTTGTTTTTCTCTTTTATTGGCAGGTTTTTGGTTTTGTTGTTTGGTTTTGTTATATTTCCTCATTATTTTGTGATCTCGACATCTATGGAACTAGGGTTTCCAATTATGATTTCCCAACATGGTATTAAAGCCGTTCTGAACCTTTCCTACCTACTTCATTGTTGTAAGGGTTTCTTCCTCATTATTCATGCTATTGTGATCAAATTTCAAAATCCAGAGGAGAACCTAATCAGAGATATTAGGATTGTTTCTTCATGGTATTTTGCTCACTGGAAAAGATGTCATTCAGGGTTGTTGGAGCTTGTTTTATGCACTAATTACAGAGACCTTGTCCACTGATTTGAGTGCCCAACACTAGGAATTCTACTTGGTTGTCCATGCTATTCATTGTGCAACCAACTAATTTATTTCAGCCTTTTATTTTCTAGTTGATCTGTAGATATTGGCCTTTGGCACTGCCCTAAGGGCTGTAAAACTAGGTTTTTGGGTCATCTCTTTTCTAAAGTTTCATAGGTTTTTGTTATAACAAGATTTGTACTTCTCCAAATCCCTCCACAATATCCCAATCTTGTGTAACAATTACAAGTCTCTACCACTATCACCTAAGTAGATACTTCCCTCGTTTTAGTGATGGAAGGAGATCCAACACAAGGGAGGCTTCCCTAGTGACCTGAAGGGATCAAGTAGCAAGATTAGCCAAGCCTACAACCCCCTATCTTGGTCACTTAGATGTTAGAGGCTAGGTCTAGGAGAGGTGAAGAGGAAAACGAGGTAATTGGTTCACCTATACGAGACAAGAAACAATCCAAAGTATATAATAGATAATTACAAAGTTATAAAGTTCATCAATCACCTTTAGACACTAGATAATCATTAAAACCAATTATTGTTGCAAATTTACAGCAACAATAATTATATAGTTCATCAATAACCTTTAGACACTAGATAATCCGCATGTTTTGTCTTGTATGCGGATGTTACCTTATGTTTACACTACCAGGCACTTAACTTTGTAATGTTTTTTTTATAAAGTTGTAAAGTGGTTCTTTTATTAAAGTGACTTTTTAATGAAGTGTACCTTCTAATTTTAAAGTGACTATATTTCATAAAGCACTTATGTAATAAAGTGAAATCACTTTAATATTTCAAGTGATTCATTTTGGAGGGAATGGATCATGACACTTGATCTTGAAAAAGGCAAGATCTAATCTTGGCCTTTGAATTTAGGGTTGGGGAAGGTGAAAAGACACTTTGGAGGAAAAATGTCATTTTCAGATTTATAAAAGAATGCATTGGGTAGTGTGCAAGACACATCGAGAATACGAGAGGTGAGAGAGATTTTCTAAGTAAGCTTGAGAGAGGAAAGTGAGCATCTTGGAGGGCACATTTCCCAAGAAAAAGGTGTTTTTCTGTGTTGGGTCGTACTGTACAGATCCGTACAACAAGGAGGGCACAATTTTTGAGGCACCCTTTGGCACGAAAATCAAGGTGGATATTTTGAGTTTCCTTGCTGTTGTTGGGCCGTACTGTGTAGGCCATACAGCACTCTGTTGGGCATGGTTTTCGAGGCACAGATTTAGAGGAGGTCGTACAACTGTACGGACTTGGGCACGTTTTCCAAGAATGTTGGTCTTACTGCAAAGAGTAAGAAGAAAGGAAGTTTTGGAAGGGACTTGAGTAAAGTCAAATGCTATTGTTCTAACCAGTGGGGGCTCTCGTTGTCCTGAGAGGAAAAAGAAGACGAAATAAGAGGGGCATGAGACAGCTACTACAGCTGCCATGGAGGACTTTGTTCAAAGTACGACAAGGAATTTTATTTGGTGACCCTATTTTCTAGTGTTGACAGCGGAGGATTTGGAGGTGATATCAGATGGATTGTGGATAGTGGAGCCTCTAGCCACATGACGAGAATCTGGCAAGTATTCCTAGATTTCACAGAGATTGGTCCTGGCCAACAGGTGGTATGGCGAGAGTTGTACGTGGAGTTGGGAATGTTAGATTCCTGTTGAATTTTAATGAAGATTTGTACCTTGGACAAGNAATGCACAAGGTGAAATGAAACTATATGTAGCACCATAATCAAATAAAATCTTAACATTGACATAATTTAGCGTACCTCACGAATCCACCATAGTGGATTGATGCTCTTCCTAGCGGTTATCAACTGCTACATAAATCTGGTGGCTACTACTCTCTCTTCCCATTGGGGCCTTTCCTTCTATATTCACAATGCCTGCTTGTGACTCTGGAAAATCACGTTGGTAATGAGGTCCTTTGTGTAAGAATATAATGGATGTGCTTGTTTTACCATTGACAATATCACTATTTTTACCCAACAATAGGCCAAATCCACCCTCCAAGCACCTTAACTTTGACAGAGAATCACTCTTGAAGCAAACCCTAGGCCAGATAGCCAAACAAAGAGTATTGCACCTTTCCCCAAGGATAGCGCACCAACAAGAGTTGATCAGATAGTCCAAACCCTAGCCAAGAGATGGTCCAAACCAAAACGTAACTGCTAGTTGCAGCAGCTACACTGGCAGCTCTCCTCCAAACCTGCGCACAAAACTGGGCACTGCAGTGTGCACAAGTGTTGCTATGCAATTCTAAGCCAAAATGAAGACTGGCCTCCTATATTTATAGTAATTCTGGCTAACTGCCTGGGCCGACTTCTCATTTTGGGTATCTGTCTATTCAGTATATATTAGTTATTCTAGCCGACTTCTTTTCTTGGAGGCTAATAACCTAATATAAGTTATCTTCTTGAGCTGACAAGTCTTCTAGGGTTATTAGCCAACTCATTAAGGTTTCTCTTACTTTCCGGAGTATTCTATTCTTGTCAGGTTTACAGGTGGAGGTAAATACCTCCTGCAACTACCATAATATCAACACTCCCTCCTAGCTAGGGAGGTATTACAGGCAATGGTCTTGAGCACAAATATACCATTCACCCGGTAGAATCAACATAGTTGTATATATTATCTTATGACTAGATCATGAGCATCGTCATCATCATTAGTGTCAGCAGCTGCATCATCTCACGAAACCATACTCTATCTGAGTAATCAGACATGATGCTCACTCCACAGAGTGACACAGGATTCATTCTTTTAATCTGGACATACGTCCTAAAAGAGTAGATGTTCTAAGCCATTTTTCGTCTAGGAAATCTTTGTCCTTTAATCATCCATCTGGTTGATAATCATTTACCAAACTGATGATAGTTTCCAAGGAAATCGAAACAAAATAGAACACAACTGTGTCTATACATAGTAGTAAATAACTACAATCCAATGGTACACTACCACACCAAGTAACACACAAGTACTTGATCAGTAACGTATAGTCACAAACAATGGAACACATCTATTGTCATACAGTTTTCATAACAATCATCTGATATCAACCTGCATAGAAACAATGTTATGATATAAATTGAATCAACTAGGCCAATATTTCACTCACATCTGTGAGGTATGAAAGAATATCTGCCCTCAAAAGGTAAAATATTAATGATGAGTTGTTTGAACTATTCTTTTCAAGCAAGGAAGATTAATTGTCCTGATTTCTGAGCCTGGACCATTCCCCACCCTGGGCCATTCCTCCGACACTAAACAAGGTGTAACCTGGAGAGAATGACTCTTCCTTAAGAAATGCTTGTCCCTGATTGCTGAGCCTGGCCCATTCCCCACCCTAGTCTATTCCCCTGGCACTAAACAAAGTGAAACCTGGAGAGAATGAATACACCCTAAGGAATGACTGTCCGGACCATTTCCTTTGTTAACCACAAGAGGAAAATATTGTCCTATATCAACCTCCAAAATGAACCATTCCTCATGTTAACCACAATGAGAAATCGATGTCCAGGGAGGCGATCCAGTCTTCTTGAGTAACCCTCAAGAAGAGAGACTGCCCTAGACCACTCCCCATGTTAAGCAAAATGGGAAGTCATTGTCTATGATACATCAACAATCTGGACCATTTCCCATGTTAACCACAATGGGAAATC
>JZKD02S1146685.1:0-12840 GCA_000966675.3 Picea glauca | reverse complement strand
AAGCTAATGTTTATTAGAAGAGTGTTTTGTTTCTCTTATTTTCCCATTTTCTTATACAAACGATGATTATTAATTAATGTCAATTTGATAAAATTTCATATTTTTCTCTTATTTTCCTATAGAAAAGATGAATATTAATTAATAATATTTCGAAAAAATTATATTAAATGTTTTTTTTTTATAAATTGTTATTTTTCTAATATGTATATAAATTTTAAAATTAATAATGAAGTGGAGGTTCGCTCATTTTGTAGAGAAGAATCTCTGGGCAATAATGTGGTTACTCTGAACACTTTTGAAACTCCCAACTATAAAAATCTCATTAATCATATTATTTCCCTTACCCTAAGGAGATTCTGGATGAAATTTTTGTTTTAGAAAAGCTCAGGGTTAAAATCAACATAAGAGTGGCCTATTTAAAGATAAGCTCTTCTCATCATTTAAACAGAGACTTCTTGTCTTGAAGATCGATCTTCGAAATGTTAACAATCCATTGACAATACTACAACTACTCAAAACACTTCTAAAAATCCCAACCACAGAAATCTCATATCTCATTAATCAGATTATTTCCCTGTATTGTAGGGAAACTCTTGACTACCGTGTTTTAGAAAAGCTCAGGGTTAAAATCAAGAGAAGAATGGAATGTTTAAAAACAAGCTTTTCTCCGTGTTTTAGAAAAGCTCAGGGTTAAAATCAAGAGAAGAATGGAATGTTTAAAAACAAGCTTTTCTCATCATGTAAACAGAGGCTTCCTGTCCTGAAGATGGCTCCTTATATAGATCCTAAAGGTGGACAATCCATTGACAATAATGTGGCTAATCCTAATACTTCTGAAAATTCCAACCACAGAAATCTCATTAATAAGAATCCAATAAACAGTTTTTTAGTTATGAATTTGAGAAAAAATTGATTTAAATTTAAAATAAAAGTGTAAAAATTTAAACACCTTCACCAAGTCTGAATGGCTTATATTATTTAAAATTAAATGATAATTTTAAATTAATAAAAACTTTTTATATTGCTCCGAAATTAGAATTCTCCCAATAACACCCTTTAATTAGATTAATCAGAATCCTCCCAATAACATCATTTAATTACAATATTCTTCACAATTTATATTATTAATCAATCTATACGCCTAATACATAAAATAAAATAAATCTATGTTTGAATTTTTGTCAGACATAAAATAAATCTGTATTCGTTACTGTCATTGACAGAACAGCGGAACAATCGATATTTTGTTAATGCTTACTGACACTTCCGATCGTAGTTCCAAGTTGTTCTTCCGGGTTCGAAACAGAATTTACTAAAACATGTAAATCCAAACAATAATATTATTAATCAATCTATACGCTTAATACATAAAACAAAATAAAATAAATCCCTGTTTGTTTTTCCTCAGACATAAAATAAATCTCTGTTTGTTCCTTCACTGAACTGTGTCATAACAATCAAATTTTTGTTAATGCTTCATAACAGTTCCGACAGTAGTTCCAAGTTGTTCGCCCTGCTTCAAAATAGAATTTATTGAAACATGTAAATCCAAACCGTAGCTCCAAGTTGTTTGTCCAGCTTCAAACTGGATTCTATTAATGCATGTAAATCGAAAAGAAAATTTATTCATCCATGAAGATCGAAAGATTTTGGGCGGTTTTAAATTAATGTTATGAAGATTCTTCTGATTAAAAAAAATCTGGCGAAGCGTGAGTGCTGTCCAACCCAAAATGACTGTGAGGAGAATAGGAAAGAATAGCGTTCCATTGGTTGAGACTGGATCCAGCTATCATCCATCCTTTAGTCAATCAATGCATGCATGTGCAACTGTTAAAATGGATGGTATGAATTCCGTGATCGCATTGAAGTAAGTGACGTCAAAAGCCAGTTAATTTCCCATTAAGTTTATCGAAATAGATTTTATACACTAAGGTCTTTCATCCAGGGTTCAAATTTATCTTACCTAATAGGTATCAAGTGAAATTTTGATGAAGTTCATTTGTTTTTCATGTTTGTCATTTTAGTTTTATTTCAAAATAATTTTAAGGTCTTTCATCCAGGGTTCAAATTTATCTTACCTAATAGGTATCAAGTGAAATTTTGATGAAGTTAATTTGTTTTTCATGTTCGTCATTTTAGTTTTACTCCAAAATTTTGATGGCGTTCATTTGTTTTTCATGTCGGTCATTTTAATTTTATTTAAATTGTTTATCAAAATAGATAATCAATTAACTATTAATACTTTATGTGAACTAGGACTATAAACTAATTAAATTTCAAGAATTGGAAGTTTAAAACTAATTAAATTTTGTTTATTGTTATATTTAATCCTCCAACAAACCATTATCCAATCCCTATTCAAACCATTACGCAACCGTGAAATCTAGGTAGGTGACACATTATAGTAAACTAAACGCCTAGAATTTATGAAAGGTTGAGATTTTTTATAACAATAAATTTTGTATCCATTTGTAAAATACGTCTAAAAAACAAAAAAAACCAGGCCTGCAAGTTCCATCTATATGATAATAAACGGAAAAACGACTGATATTTTGTATTTGTACATGGTCTTGTCACATATATAGAGATATTTTATGACTAGTGATCGCCGTCATCTGGAGTCGGAAGGGACATGGCTTCTTCGTGATTCGTCTTCTTCTAATAAGTGTAAACGGACGATTCCTCTGACCGAATTTAATGGGACTGCGAATCTGGTGGAACCGTCCAATTTTCTATCTAATATTAAAATCTAGGTCAACTTGATTGCAGAGTTGAGAGATATTCCAAAATCAAGCACGTGTGTTGTCCTCCGCACCTCACGTTGAATGCATCCCCAGAGGCCATTTTAGCCCGCCAATATCAGAGAATCCCTACTGTGTTGTCATTGTCCTGAGCTTATGTGTTTCGCATTGTTGTTCCTACTTTCAGATTCTTGCCCCATTATAAACTGTCGAATGTTGACCTTTATTAAATTCGAGGGAGAGTTGTTCCACCCGAAATTGGAGGTCGCACATGCTCCACGGTCACCATGTGGTGCGATGTTCCGTGAGTTGAATGACTGGAGATTTAGTGCTCCTCTGAAGCCAATACGAAAGTCCACGAAGATGACAAGAGGAGCTGTACTCGTTAATGCTTAATACGCACTAAGCTTGTGGAAGTTAGAGATGCAGACTACAACGATTTCTGAATAGAATAGGTCATCTTTTGTCCAGAGTAGTTGTTTTGGTCTTGGTACACCTATCCACCGAATTTTGAGAGTGGCCTTTGACCAGGGAGATGTRGAACATSTCACGCAATTGTTTCTTGTTTTGAAGGAAAAACGGYMTTGTCTRACTGTTCTATGAAATGGTTTTYTTTCATGGAAATGGTTATTTYYRAATGTAGAAATGGATTCAGTATAYTGAAAATTYCTAGATCACTTGGATTATACAGAAATAATCACTAGAATCTACAAATCTAACAATTTCTCYTCTAATTTTGATCAAATATCTCCAGAAAATATCGTCAAAAATATCATTTCATAACTACAACAAAAAGAAAMCCAACACCTGACAACGAAGATCTAGAAAATTGCATTTAACAATTTTTAAAGAAAAATCAAATCCAAAATTATGTATTAAAAACCCAAATATGTGAGGAAGTTGATTCGATTGTTTCGATATCATTGTAACTAGAGAGATGTTATATGCCATGTTAGAACTAGAAGTAACCTCTAGATTGCATCGAAGGTAAGCACAGTACCCATCAATTTATATGTCACAGGTTGGTTTTAAAGAGGTCAAATCGACGCAGACTCAAGACAATATCGTTTCAACTCAGAAAACAGGGACCAACATGCACAAGTAGGGGAGGTCTTGATTAACTTCAGTGAGTAAGTTGAGCTTAAGTGTGAGCAGAGGGAAGACTTAGTGAGAAAGATGAGCAAGATTGTTATGGGCATTAGGCCTTCCAGCAACTCGGAGAAGACAAACTCAAGCTTAGGATCACGCTTAAGCCTAAGTTCAGACACTGAAACATGTCCACACAACACAGTCACAACGACACCATGATCAAACTTGCATCATGATGCAGCTACGACAACTCGACCGGATCATCCATGCCCAAGCCATTCAGTGAAAGAGGGGAAAAGATAACACAGGAAACTAATTAAAACTAGCCAAGATACTACTCTGATCAAACCTACGTCACAACAACATAACTACCCTCGACTGGATCATGCATGCCCGAGTGTTCTAACACAGCTGTTACAGAGAAATGAAAAGGAAACTGACTTTCATTAAACAAAAAGTCTAAAATATAGATACATAACCAGAAGAACCAGAGCTTCATCAAAACATTACAATACAGGAGCCTTGCTCAACCATCAACCACAAAAAAATATCAAAATTAATCCTATATACTCAGAACAATTCACCACTGCGAACAGAGGCGTGCCTGAGTCATTACATTCAAAGGACATGACAGCCTCGATGGAGGCAAAATGGAGTGGAAGTGGGAGACACATATCGGGAGACAAGAGGGAGCGACAAGACAGGGGATGGGAATAGGCATGCGGAAGCGTAAGTGGAAGACAAGTGTCTATGGGAGCAGAGGACGGTAAGGACAATTGATAAGTTGTTTACTGCGGGGGCGGTCTGAGTTAACAATAATGCACCACGATAGTTGAGGGCCCGCACTCAGAAACCACCAACTCGGACTCCCTTCTTTCATTTTTTCGCCAAAATGCCACTTCCTATGGAAAACACCCCACGATCAATAATATGTGCTAACATTAGGCTCCATGGGGAATAGAGTCCTCCCTGCGAGGCTCTAAGATCTTCAGTAGTTCCAGTCGCCTTCTGCATTGGGCTATGGAGTCATGCTCAACAAAACATCCTGCTAAGGATTATAGGCCGACAAATACCCTACTCTAAACGAAAGCAAAAACATGGGCTCCAAAGGAGCTTATTTATGTACATCCTAGACTAATTAATTTTTACATAATGCTAGGTGAAAGCAAACTTCCACCATAGCCACTCAAACAACTTGCAAGCTGCGAATTTGTTTACTTTGTCAATGATTGATAACAAATAATGCAATTGTGACAACAGAACGGTTACATTCTTCAGCTTTCCTCCTAATGATGAGGTTAGGATAAAGTTGGGCGGCTTCAAAACATGAAGGAAATATAGCTCCATGTATTCCTTCACAGGCTCATAGGACAAGCGACAAACTCTAGAAAATTTATAACATACAGCCTTCTCTGCTACACGGCTCCTCACACATTGCTCGATTTCTCTGGCAAGCTTAGGTGGGTGAGAGGCTAATGCAGGTTGAATGACCTCAGGTGATGGTTGCTCACTTACAGGCTCTAGATAGGAGATAAACTACCCCTTCTGCTTCTCCTTTTCTTCTTCATAGATCTCCCAAGGATCAAATTCATAATCATCATAAATGGGAACCGTGAGAAATCTCTTCTCTTCATCATGCTACTCAGGATGGCTGATTTCCTCATAATATTTTTCTTTAATGAATAGAGGATAAGGCTATGTTGTATGTTCTTGGAAATCCTGCATATCCATCTCAGAATCTGATTCATAGTTGTCATACACAGATTGGTTTCTCCCTAGGTCAGCAAACCGTGATGAGAGGCTCTGCTTCTCTTCATTCAAATATACAACTATTTCTTCATTTAAATCTGAGACAACAAGTGCATCAGGGGTAGAATATGCTACATCTATGGCTATGTAATCCTCAACCTCACCATCATGAGCAGGGCTGCCAAGAACATCTGTTTCCAGGACCGGAATAGCCTCTTCATTTTCTTCGTAAGAGCGACGAGCAAAATCTGCCTTCAATTCCTCTATTCTTGTAGAAAGTGATCGTATCAGCTCCACCAACGCATCCTCTTCCTCCTCACATCCCTCATCATCATAGATTTCATTAGACACAACCATATCTTGATCATGGTCTTCATATTCCTCACAACAATTATGACAAATAAACTCAGAGGAATAAAACCTTTGACAGTGCCTATTGAAAACTGCATGAAATTCTCTCAGGGAGGAAATGCTCGCAGGGCATAAGGAATGATACCACTCATGAGCGTCTCCTGCTCATGAGATCATGAACATTTTTAATAATACATCCTCATGATGTATCTCCCATTGATGCACGAGTTCATGAAACTTACGAAGATGCTGAGCATGATTTTCCTCTTTGCGCTCTCTAAATATGGGCAAATAATCACCTCATTCATCCACAGTAGTGACAACATTAGGAAAACCAGGAACAACATAAAAATTAAAAGGAGCAAACCTGTGAGCTGGGATTTTTTTCCATTTTAGACAAGTGGAGTCACCAATCGATTCTTTAACCATGGAGTCTCCAGGTGAAAGATATGTAGAATGAGTGTGTCTGGTCTTTGTTCACCATCAAAGACCAGATCTGATCGGTGTGTTCTCCTAGGGGCTATAGTTGTAGCCAGACGCAACCACACCGAAACTGTGGAGTTGAGACAATGGAGTTACCACAGTGGAGTCTCCAGGTGCAAATGCAATCTTCAATGGTTCTGATATCTAATGCACCTTCAGAATCAAAAACTCATCATCATTCTACCCAGGGCAATGTCTTCAATTCGTTCCCCGACAACGACGCTAGAAATGTTAGCACTAGAAGTCACCTCCGGATTGCATCGAAGGTAATCCCAATACCCATCAGTTTATATGTTACAGGTTGGTTTTAAAGAGGTCAAATGGGCGCAGACTCAAAACAATATCGTTTTAACTCAGAAAACAGGGACCAACATGCACAAGAAGGTGAGGTCTTGATTAAATTCATTCACTAAGTTGAGCTTAAGTGTGAGAAGAGGAAAGACTTAGCGAGAAAGATGAGCTAGATTGCTATGGGCATCGAGCCTTCCAACAACATGGAGACGACAAAATCAGGCTCAGGATCACTCTTAATACTAAGTGCATACACCGAAACATGTCCACACAGCACAGTCACAACGACACCATGATCAAACCTACATCACGATGCATCTACGACAACTCGACCAGATCATCCATGCCCGAGCCATTAAGTATAAGAGGGGGAAATATAACACAGGAAACTGATTAAAACTGGTCAAGATACTATTGTGATCAAACCTACATCACAACAACATAACTACCCTCGATTGGATCATCTATGCCCGAGTGTTCTAACACAGCTACTATAGAGAAATGAAAAGGAAACTGACTTTCATTAAACAAGAAGTCTCAAATACAGATACATAACTAGAAGAACCAGAGCTTCATCAAAACTTTACAATACGAGAGCCTTGCTCAACCATCGACCATAACAAAATATCAAAATGACTCCTATATACTCAGAACAATTCGCCACTACGAGCAGAGGCGTGCCTGAGTCATTACATTCAAAGGACATGATAGCCTCGACGAAGGCGACACCGAGTGGTAGTGGGAGACACATGTCGGGAGACGAGAGGGAGCGAGAAGACAGGGGACAGAAATAGGCATGTGGAAGCGTAAGTGGAAGACAAGTGTCGACAGGAGCAGAGGGCGGTAAGGATGAGTGGTAAGCGGTTTAGTGCGGNCGAGTTAAAGAGAATGTGCCACGATAGTGGGGGGACCGCGCTCAGAAACCACCAACTTGGACCCTCTTCTTTCATTTTTTCGCCAGAATGCCACTTTCTAGGGAAAACACCCTATGATCAATAATATGTGCTAACATTCCCAACCTCATATAAGAGAAAGTGTTTATCTTTCAAATTAGTTTCTTCTTGACTAGAAGCCACTTTTAGTTTCCCATTCATCTTACAGGGTAAACTTTACTCGCTTCCCATGGCCACTAAGATGCATGGTCCAAAAACATTTGATGTATAAGCATAAATCTTGATTTTGATAATTAATAAGATTTATTTTAAAATCTTTTTCATGATTCCTATGTAAAAATGAATTTGTAGAAAATTTTGAAATAGCTATATTTAAAACTCATTCCAGTAAAATGCATGGTCAAAAAGCATTTGAAGTATAAGCATAAATCTTGATTTTGGTACATATAACAATATTGTTATAATATATAACAATATGTTATATGTTATAACATATTATTATATAACATATAACATTTATAACATATTGTTATATGTTATAACATACATACTACGATACAGGGTGGTTGGTTATTCATATATAGCAACATATGGAAATCAAGCTCTTACTTCAAGTAGTGGCCTATACTTTACACTCAAACCAAGAATGGCAATGAGATATAAAGGTTAATGATGTAATCATAATCAAGCTTGATTACCTTAGCATCATAGACCTTTGGTAATTAATAAGATTCTTTTTCATGATTTCTAAGTAAAAAGGAATTTATAGGGAATCTTGAAATAGCTATGTTTAAAACTCATTCCATAAGATGCATGGTCAAAAAGCATTTGATGTATAAGCATAAATCTTGATTTTGGTAACTAATAAGATTATTTTTCATGATTCCTAAGTATCTATAAGGAATCTTGAAATATCCTGGCTATGTTTAAAACTCATTCAACGTACATAATTTTGGCTTAGTCAATATTTCTAAAGACTCCTCAAAAAATGTGGAGAGTAGAGAAAACCAATGAAAATACTGTTTTTTGAGATCTTATAACTTTTAGTTCAAAATATGTTGGAGGACATTTGAAGTGTAGAGGGATGCACCATCTAAAACACTAAAACCATATGTCTTCATACGTTATCATGGATGTTGTTAAGCGATAGGGTACATGCATATATCTAAGTCATGTAAGCTTAGTTTGCACTTCTTTGTTAAGAGAATAGATTTGTAATGTTTTGCTACAACACCATTTTTTGGATTGGGATTGAAAACGTGACCATATGGTAAATCCAAGTATGTGTTTTCTTATAATTCTAGGAAAAACATAGAAAACGTTTGAAATTGTCTTCTTTGGAGCTCCATAGCCTCACTATGGAGATTGTTTTTGGAAATTTGAACGTGGAGTTCTAGTCATCATTATACACCTTTGGATTATAGAAAGCATTTGTTTATGAGAGTTAGGACCGCATTTTCTAAGGCATGTTATCTTGTTGGAAGTAGTTTGTTTTTTAATCAAAATTCCCTTGGGAATGATAACATTCGATTAAAGTTGGAGCACGCCTTGGGAGTAACACATCACCCCTAAAATTAGAGTTTTTTAAAATTATTAATATTGTTATTTGCTTCTTTTTTTTTCCAAATTCACAATTTTCATCATATTATATATTTTTAATTAATTTATGATATTATACATTTTAAATAAGTTTTAAAATATTATTTTTTAATTAATTTATGATATTCTATATTTTAAATAAGTTTTAAAATATTGCTTTTAACATTTTTAAAGTTTTAATTCAATGCGTCTCTAATAACTATACCAAAATATTCTAACATTTTTAAAGTTTTAATTCAATGCGTCTCTAATAATTATACCAAAATATTCTAACATTTAACAAAAATAAATAAAAATAATTAATACTTATAATGAAAAAATATACATGTGAAAAGTGTTTGTTTAAAATTTCATGTTAGATAAAACATTCTATGTTTATAACTAAATTTTTTTGTATATTTTATAATTTCATTTAAAAAAATTACAATATTTTAATTTTATTTTGCATGAAGTAATTATTTACATATAATTAAAGATGTGAAAAAATAAATCTAATATTTTGATAAAGAACATATTAGAAAGGTTAATCATGAAACAACGATATATAAATAATTATTATTCATTTAAAATTTAAAATTTTAAAATAGTATAAATATAACTCATCAATAATATGTCAAAACAACTTAAAATAATTAACTTAAAATAATTTGTTTTTAAAAACAACTTAAAATAATCAATAATATCTAATAAGTGGAATTCATCATTTTCAACATGTACATCTTTTGCGAATCTTCTTTGTCTTAAATGGTCCAAAGTGGTCTTTTCCAAACAACCTTCTCAATGGTGGTTGGGGCTCCTATAAAAATTTTGCCACATGTGTTGTACTAAAATCTCCTTTCTTCACACCCCACTTATTTCATTTTTTAATACACTCTATAAACATTGGGGATAATGTGTAAAAATGTGGTAAGTTTGGTAAGAAAATTACCTTTTGATTATATTGGAATTAATATACAATAATAATACTTATATAATAATAGCATACACCTAGTGTATAACTTTCTATAAGCACCATGGAAATAATGAACCAATGATTCAAGAAGTAGGGTGAATTGAGAAAATAATATTTTATTGTTTTTGACAAGTGTGTGTTTCCCAAGAATTTCCACATTCCTTTCTTATGTGACCCCTATATTATTTTCCGAAGCTTCATGGGAGGGTGCATGCTCTCCATGCAAGTGTTTTGTTCATGCAATCCTTGGGGAGGGATATTCTCTGAGCCTTTGGTAGTCAATAATTCATTCTCTAATTCATGTTCTAATGCTCATACTATAGTTTTCCAAGGTAGGTATGCTTCCATGGTTTTCTTCCATGAATGAATATGGAAACCATGACTAAGTTCATGAGTAATTACTAAGAAAAATTGGAATTTAAGTTATAGTTGAGATTTCCTAGTTCAATAGTATAGATTTCCTAGCTAGCATGTACTAGAGAATTAGAGAGAAAGGGGATGGCCTGAGGGAGTGTTTAGTAGAGAAGGGAATCCCCTTCCTTGTGTTGTGTAGACTAAGGGGGGAAGAGAGGTGGGTGTGTTGGTTATTGTAGTAAGGATATTCTAAATTGTTATCCATGTTGGTTATGATATATATAAATTGGGTTAAGCGAGAAGAACCATAGCCATAGGTAGTAAATTTGTCATTGTTTTTTCAATGCTTGGCATGGAGGTGGAACTTATACGTGATGGTGCCCATGGATGAGAGAAAATATGTTCTCATGGAGCTATTTTCCTTAGTGCAACCACTAAAATAGATAACTAGTTTCGTTGTATTACTTATATGGTCATAATTTATGTTTTTGTATATGTCGTATTATTATTTATTAAAGATTATTTCTTGTGTTATTGTTGTATTTGATAAAGATGTGATTAATTGGGAAGAATGCAAGTCAACAATTTAGCATTCTTTTAGAATGCATCCCAAATTGTCTAGGAGATATTCAAATACAAATTTTAAGGCTACTACTGCCATCATTTTGTAATATAGAAGGCACAATTTGTCCTATATTTTTTCAATTAAATTTTAGATGTGTGAAACGAATGTAATTGGATTTGCGGTTACCATAGAAGATACCATAATCATGCCGGGAATGTATTTTTTTTTATGTGAAAGTAATCAATATGTGTGTTTTTGTCTTTTCCCATATATCAACTATTAATATTACATGTATTAGAAAAATTAATAAATTATAGGCTCGAATGGTCGATCCTGTGCATGGGTAGCAAGCAATTTTTTAATATACAATGTTATTTCCACTACTAGTTATGTTTACCTCTAAATTCTATACAATGTTGTGGATCAATGCTCAAGATGGGAAAATTGGGATGTTACAATGGTACCAAAGCTCAATTCAATTCACTTTCTTGTAATGGTTCCGCTTATGTTTGAATCAATAGCATAATTGTGTTTTTAATGAGTACCCGATCACCTCAACAAGAGTACATAGCAAATTGGGTATGTTACACATTTCATCTAGAAGATATTTAAGATCATTAATTTGGTGCTTAAGAAAAACACATTATAGTGTATCATTTTCAATAGATATGTAATGTCTTCCCTTTAGTAAGATGCATGCTAATATTGTACCAAATAACCAAATAGTGAAAAATAAATAAGTAAAATAGAATAAACAAACATAGATTAATAATGAACAAACATTGAAGTTCACTTTCATTTTTTTTGTATCATTAATCTCACTTAAACCTGAGAACAAATCCAAAACTAAGTTGTCTTCACTTGAAAATGTATCTATACTTGTATTGATTACTTCTTCTGGGTTTTGATAAATGTTTTCAATCTCTCCATTTCAACCATTTTCCTATATTAGTTTTCTAACCACACCATTATGAGTAAATAATTGACTATTTTTGGCTCCATATTTTATGAGTAAATAATTGACTATTTTTGGCTCCATATTTTATGAGTAAATAATTGACTATTTTTGGCTCCATATTTTTCATTCATAAGAATAGGATCATAAAAAGATTCTTTTTCCTAACATGCAAGATGTATGCTTTCAATATCTCTCAAGTGGTATGGCCTTGTAATTTGATATTTCTCTTAGCCTTTTATGTGTCTATACATCTTGTTCACATTCAATTGTAATGTATAATCATTATCAACCAACTTTTCCCTCCTTAATCATCGTCGAATGGTATTTTATCATGTTTTGATAACACTCTTTTCTAGATTAGTCCTTGGCATTATGATTTCTGTGATACCCAACAATTTTAATTATTATATTAAAAGCTAAGACTTCTTCTTTATCAAGACCAACAACATGATATCTGACCCTTTTATAATTTAAAGTAGTTCCATCTGAATAAACAACATGCTCATGAGAATTAGAAATGCAAACATCCTTAGGCATGTTGCTTTTGTGTTTCTCTTGTTTCTCTTGTTTTAAATAGTAGTGGATATATAAGTGGCACCAATATGAACATCATCCTAAATTTTCATTGCTAAAGGTTTAAATTCTACCTTTCTAGCCTTATTAGGCCACTAGGTTTCCTTTGTTCTATGTTGTTTATCTATATCTCCCCTCATACTTAGAAAATCTCATGCTCCTCATTTATTTTTTCTTACTTCTTGTGCCTTTTCCATATGAAAGGAACTAATGGAATCCATGACCTTCTCCTATGTAAATTA
>JZKD02S1146674.1:0-12840 GCA_000966675.3 Picea glauca | reverse complement strand
CGTTGTCGAGTGAACTGGACATTTCAAAGTCCCGATCCCCGAATCTCCGATGACTTATCTCCCTCGCAACTTCTGCAAATCTGATGGTTGTCGGCCTTTTGGGAAATTTGAATGGGATCCAACGATCACTGACTCTTCTATCTTCCTTCTTCTCTGTAAACTTCTGCTGCAGCGTTTTCTTCAATGCGCATGTTTTCTTCAATGCTGTTCCTCCTGTGCTTTTACGTCCGAATCCCCAAGGGGTTTTATCCTTCATATCCTGCCATTTTTTCTGTTGCCATCAAAGACAACAATCATCAACACGCATTCGTTGTTTGTTCAATATTTGCCAACAGGGTTCTCTATCATCTTTATACAACTATGGTTATCACATAGAATCATAGTTTCTTCCATCACCAGATATAATAGACCTGTCAACAACTTCCAAAGTCATATGGATTCACAAGTGGCAGAACATGCAACAATGCATTCTACTTATGTCGTGATGAGAGAAATACTTGATTTCTTCCTACTCTGTCATGAGATCATGGTTGACCCCAGACTAAAAAAACATCGTGAATTGATATTTCTATCAGAGACACTTCCATCCCAATCTAAATCAGTATAACCACTCAGTTTGAAGTCATGATCTCCATTATAACTGATTACAAACTCTAATGTACCCTTAAGGCACCTCATCACATGTTTTGCTGCAACCAGGTGACCATGTCTGGGATCTACCAGAAATTGACTCAAGGTGTTCACAACAAAACATATATCTGGCCTGGTGTTCGTTAGATACATCAACGATCTAATGATCTATCTGTACAAGGTAGCATTAATCAATTATGACGAAGTGTCAACCAAGAGCTTCAAATTTGTTTCCATGGGTGTATTCATGGATTTGCACTCCAACATATCAAACCTCTTCAGGATTTCAACTGCATACTTCCCTTGGTTAAGAAATATATTCTCTGGGCTCTGCCAGACCTCAAGACCTAAGAAATAGTGCAATAGGACAAGGTATTTCATCTCAAATTCTGCAACGAGCTTCTTCTTACACTCAGTGATGAGATTTTCTTCTCTAGTTAGAAATAAGTCATCCACATACAAAAAAAATATAACAGGCTCATCATTCATAACCTTGAAGTAAAGGTTAGAATCTGCTTTACTCTTGGTAAATCCCAAGCTCGTTAGGAAATTTTCAGTTCTTCCATACCAAGATCTAGGAGATTGTTTCAATCCATACATAGCCTTCTTCAATATGCATACATGAGTCTTTTTGTCTTCAGCTCCAAACCCTTGAGGTTGTTCTACGTACACATGTCTTCTATGACACCATTTAAGAAAGTTGTTTTCATGTCCATCTGGTGTAACTTCCATTTAATCTTAGTTGCAAGGGCTATGATGGTTCTGATTGAAGTGTATCTGGCTACATGAGAAAATGTGTCTTCATAGTCAATGGCTTCCTTTTGATAAAATCCATGAGAAACAAACCTTGCCTTATATTTCTCAATACTTCCATCAACAACATGTTTTATCTTGTATAGCCATTTGGAAGATACCACATCCTTGCTCTTCGGTCTGGGAACTATTTCACATACATCATTATTTATAATGGATTGGTATTCTTCTTTCATGGAATCATCCCATTCTTTCTCTTGAATGGATTCTTCAAAGAATGTAGGCTCCTTCTCTAAGAGATCACACATCAGAGCCATATAATTGGAGAATGGCTTGGGTTTCTTGACTTGTCTTATGGTTCCTTCGGGGGTACCATACTTCTCTCCATCTTGAATAATTTCTCTTACCGAGGATGGATTTCTCTTGTGGGAGATCATCATCTGGGGAGGTTCTTAAGATTCTATTATGTCATGATCTTCTAGAATCTCCTCATTATGGGAAGTTATGACTTCCCTCACTAGTTCTGCAACTCTGGGAGTCACAGGTTCTTCTTCATATACTTCTTCAAGCTGACATCTTCTTGATTTCTTGAGTGATACGTCGTCATCAAAGGTTATATATCTATTGATATCAATACGATGGTAACTTGGTATGTATATTTTGAAGGTCTTGGAGACCTCACAGTATCCAACAAATATTCCCTTCTTTACTGAAGGGTCCAACTTGGTTCTCTTCTCTTTCATAATGTGTACAAATACGAGACAACCAAATATTTTGAGATAGCTTACTTTTGGATTCTTTTCAGAGAACATATATTCAGGGGTCTTGAACCCAATGCACTATGGGACAATCTGTTCTGTAAATACACTGTTTTTCTTGTTGCTTTTTCCCATAATTGCATTGGAAGATCTTGATCATGGATCATGGTCTTCACTGCTTCCATTATAGTTCTATTCTTTCTTTCCGCTACACCATTTTTTTGAGAATTGTAGGGAGTGGTGAGCTCCGTCTTGATCCAGGCATATTTACAAAATTTTACGAACTCTTTTGAGGTCTATTCTCCTCCATTATCTGACCTGAGTATATTGATATTTCTTTCAGGGAGATTCTCTATCAAGGTTTTGAATTCCTTGAATTTATCAAACACTTCATCTTTTGATTTCAAAAAGTAAACCCAAGTTTTGAAAGAATAGTCATCAATAAACGATACATAGTATACATACCCAATGATGGAGGTTGATAGCATTGTGTTGGCCCTCGACCAAGTTTTGATGAAACCTTGGTCAGATTTAGCTCACTTTTGAACTTCGACACATTGTTTGAAGAAGGAGCGCCCAGGCGGAGATGAGATTGCGGATCTCACCGATTTTGAGGGTTAAGTGGACCTAGTAAAGGGTCCTTTAGAGTTTTTGTAATGGGTTTTAGGGGATGTCGTCCCATGGGATTTTCCCATGTTTAGGCCTTATTGTAAGGGTTTGTAAAATATAAATAAAGAAGAATGTACTATAAAAGTAGAAAGATAGCGAAGTGAATCTAGTTCTCTGTGAACATAGTTTCTTTGTGCAAAGGAATGTATGTATGTGGTTATGATTCTGTAGAGGGTGCAAGTGCTATGATATAGGGCTTTGGCTAGGTGCATTTGACCTAGTTTTGGAAGGAGGATCTGGTGCTCAGTGCACAAATCTCCTGTCTAGTGCGAAGATTGACTCTGTGGCTCAGTGCACAGGAGTGAATGGATGTAAGATTCAAGCACATAATAAAGAAGGAAGTGGTTGGTGGACGTAGCCCCATCCTGGGGTGAACCACGTATATCTGGTGTCTTATGGTTTTCTTTGTGCTATGCTATTTCTATCATAAATCTGCTTAGTTCTTTGATTATTTTGTGTAATAGATAGATATGTTATTGCTTAAGTGATTTCCTTGTGTTAAGGGTAAATGGATGCTAGATCTAATCTATAATGGTAAATGCTAAGTGCTCAGGATATGTTATTATTTATTGATACTGCGCCAATCCATCTTTAGTTATTCTCTGTGATGTTAATAGGGTTAGGAAACTATTGTATGTCACCTTCTAAGCATTAACATAATACTTTGCAAAGTGTTAGTATCACAGATCTGTGTCCCAACTTGGTTACAGACACCCGCGTCCTGTAACCCCCCCTGCCTCTACCTCAAGTGAGATTGTGATTGCTTCGCAAGTGTTGCCGAAAGGGCTAGTAGTCGAGGTTTTGTTGGTGCTCTGTTAAGTGTTGAACCCTGGGTCTACCCTTGTGCCAAAAGATGGTTCCATTGCCGGGACCTGAAACTATGATTGTGGGGAACTGAAGTAAAGAAAAAGAGAATCTTTGTGCGTAGATCTGCTGCTGATGTGTGCAATACTCTACTTGAATTGCGAAGCTTTGTGCCTAAGAAAGTAAGTTGATTTGAAGAAAAGAGGTAAGATTATAAAGAAGCAAGATTTGTGCTTTGGTAAGAGAAAGATAAGTGAGTTTTTTAGTTTCGAAAGCATGAATTTAAGTATGTTTAACAGGTTATGTGCTAGTCTGAAGGCTAGCGCGTAGTTGAAATAAAGAGTTGATTTGAGTAAACTCAATGGAAATGAAGAAATATATGTTATTCCTATGCATATAAAGAGTTTTTTGACTAATAAGTGGATGCAGGAACCTAGAAAGAACTTTTGCAGATTGCAAGTCCAACACTTTGATCCTAAGGGAAGTGTGCAATTAAGAAAAGGTTGGGGAACATTTAAAATAAAAATATGATTGACATTGTTTTATAATTGCAGAAGGCCGAGACATCTTGCTAAGGAATGTCCTGAGGTAGGCCCTATTTGTCTTTGTTGTAAGGTTATTGGTCATGAGGTTGAGGATTGTCCAAGGATTATTGCTAAAGTTGAAAGGATGAACATGAGACAAGAAAACTATGAAGAAAGTCAAGAGACCAAGGGAATATTAGAAATCCATAAAGAGAAAGAACCAGAGGAAGTTTAGACTACATTATTACAGTTGAAGGAAATGATGTATGTTCATAAATATGTCAGTTTACCAGAGATCTTGAAAGCAAAACAACACATACGTGCAAAAATATAAGACTTCAACATAGACTGTGTCTTAGATGAAGAAACACAAGTAATTATTATGATAGAAGAAACTTGGGGAATTTTGGGAAACCTACTGTGGTACCTTCATTGGGAAGGATAGGCTTGTTTAAGGGAAAGATGATAACCCTATGTGGAAGAGTTACTAATGTACCTATTATTGTTCATGGAAGATCGACTAAAGAGGAATTTGAAGTCATTAAGTTTATTAGGGACAACACCCCTTTCCCACTTTTATTAGGTAAGACTTGGATTGAGAAGGATTAGATAAGAAGGAAAGCAGAAGAAGAAGCCACTGAAAAGAAAAAGAAATAACTAAGGGATTTCATAGCTAGAAAAATAGAACGACTAATAGAAGAACGAGAGGATAAGTCGAAGCAACATAAAAAAGTAACAATGCAGGAGGGACATAAATCAAGAGAATTAGCTATCAAGGTTGAAAGAATAAAAAAAGGTTTGAATGACCTAATTATTCAAGAAAGAAGTATGTCCACTCAGGAAGTGTTAAGAAAAGGGATATTAACTTCAGACCTTTCGAGGGCACCTCAACAGTGTAAAGCCACTGTGCTAGGGGAAGATAGGAATAAAAATGGAAAGAGGATTCCAGAAACAGTTAGAGAGACTCAGATCACAGGAAAGAAGGCACAGAAGCTCAATAAAAATAAAGCTAAGTTGGAAAATATACAAGAATCTACAGAGACCATATGGAAGAATTCATAGACTGGAACCTCGTAGGAGTAAGGTTCGTAGGATTTGAACCTCGCTGGAACAACAAGTCCGTGCAGAATGGGACTTCGCCCTGGAAAATTTATATGACCATTGGAGGTGCCCTGGTCGTTAGAATCATGCTCTGTAATGGTTAGAAAACACATTTATGGGCCAATGAACCGCTTTTGGACGTTGATACCGTGCCATAACGAAAAAATTTACATTTATGGAATCATTTCCTGGCTGTTGGAAGATCCGTTATGATACCCCGCTTATTTAACTCGTCAGACACTACACCACGACCACTTTTTACTCCCCATGATTAACTGAGCCAAGAAGAGAATTGTCCGTGTGTCAAGCTGTGCTATCTGTAGCTAGACCTTGCCTGTCTGTTTGTCTACCCCGCCTATCCATTTGTCTACCCTGACCTGTCTGTTTAAAAGCTAGAATGTTGGGCGAATGTAGTGAACTAGAGAAGTCTGCTGAGGAAGTCCTTAAGAATCTAATGGTTGACAGATCGATATCTGAAGGTATCCAGGCGTCGTTGACTAGGGGACTACATGATTCCCCTTCGACTAGACGTCGTTCTGGCCATGTTAACCCTGCAACTGAGCAATGAAGTAAGCACTGCAGTGATATGGATAATGCGAAGCAGATCCCGTCGATCCTACCTGATTACATTCCACCTTTGGCTGGAGTTGTTAACCGCGACAACATCCCCCGATATTTTGAGTACACCGTGTTCACTGCGTACATTCCGAAAGGAATACACATAGTCAAGAGTCAATTAGGACATATCCTACTATTAAAGAACATCGAATTCAATTTAGTATACTGGAAGAACTACGGCATGTTGGTACCCCACCACTATCTCATGAAGACAACTGGGAAGAAGCCTTGCCTCGTCTCACAACCATGGATTAAGGGGCTAGCGCAGTCCACTGTGATGAATTTGATAAAGACCCCACATTTTGGCCACCACTAGGATGTTAACACTTTCTTTAAAATCCTCTTGTCGTTTTATCTGTAAATTCTAACCTCGTACAATATCTACTGCAAACAAATATTCAGAAAAAGAACAAAAAATATACAATGGAAAATACAAACATTACACAAAGATTTTTTCCCTGGAAACCCAAACCGGGAAAACCCACATATTCTATATTATTCATTGTGATACATTGTTTACAATACAATATACATATAGGATCCATTGGCATCCAAAACCCTAACCTAATGACCTAGATTAGTCCAAAACCATAATTCCTTAACCGGAAATAAAAAACCATCGGCAAAAACCATTTTTTGAAAAACCACCTAAATACATGACACATTTCCCGAGGCAGGTGACACTACTAATCATTCAAAGAATATAACACATACCCGACATTCTCCTACTTGTTTTTTTATTTGCATACAGGGGGTTACAGGGTTACATAGTCAACAATCCAGAGAAACAATGCCCATGGATCCTCTACACCGAGAGAACTTCTCAGTGCTCACAGATTTTTTTAATGAGTCAGCAACATTCTTCAAAGTGTCCACCTTCATCAGTGATACTTTATTTTCTTCAATCATATCTCTCACAAAGTGATATTGAACATCAATGTGCTTTGTCTTTGAATGATAAGTAGGGTTCTTTGCTAGAAAATTTGCACTCTGACTATCACACTCTATCCTTACAGCTTGTTGTACCAACCCAATACCTGAACACAATCTTTGTAACCATACTTCTTCCTTACTTGCATGAGTGGCTACCATGTATTCAAATTCTGTAGTTGAAAGTGCCACTACAACCTGTCTTTTTCTCATCCATCTTATTTCTCCTCCAAACAGGTTAAACACATACCCGCTTGTAGATCTCCAGCCCAGTCTGCATCCACAAAGCCATGTATATCGAACACTCTGTCCAATTTTGATCTTCCTTCATAGCACAATCCATAGCTAGCAGTGCCACACAAATACCTGAAAACCCTTTTTACTACTATCCAATGCTCCTTCCTTGGTTTTTGACACTACTAATCATGTAAAGAATATAACACATACCCAACACTATCATGGCGGATACTTATGGATCGACATAAGGATTACTGTGGATCTGACGCTGATCCATCGGATTATAGGATTAAGTGTGAAGGGACCTGACCCTCAACAGTTTTATCCAGGGAAGGCATCAGACCATTCCCTGACACAACACATCAAGGAAGCTTATGAAGAAGTTGAAAAAGGAAAGTGGGGTTACAAGGTATCCTCTATACAAGATGGTGCAGTGCGAATCCCTTGCCAACTCCTATTTGGCAAGCTTGTGAGGAAGAACCACCCCACACAGGTCACTGGGTTCGTGGTGGACCTCACAGGAAAATGTGTGGAGGGCATGCAGATGAACTAGGTGAACTTCCTCATCAATGAGTTGGAGAAGGATTTTTGCAAAGCCCAAGACTTGGGATACGAATTTCATTACAGCTGGTTGATCATTTTGATCACATTTGTTTCTTGGAAAATTCCTAAAGGAGCCACATTCCAAAAGATCGAACCCTCAGATTCGTTGGCCACTTAGTTTTCCACCTTGTGATACACCAACGACATGACGAAGAAATGGAAGTCCAATGCCATGTTTCATGCATACTACCAACAGTTAAAGGTTGCCATCGAATCATTTCTGTGCATGACACCATGCACCCTGCACCAGTACCGACCAATAGAAAGGTTCCGCATTGATCCTCATTTCATCTACATCACTATGCACAGAGACGAGAACCAAGAAGAACTACAATCATACTACAAACTGACAGATGAAAATATGGAGCAGATTACAAAGGAGTGGCCGAAGGAATTTCTTGTACCTATTGCTGATGTAGAACTATTCGACACTGACACCATAAGAAGCCCCATAGTCACATGGGTTGAGCATGTTAGACAGTCCAGTGGGATGAATAAGTAGAAAAAGCAGGAGGAAGTCCAAGATATAGAGAGTGATGAGGAGGACAATGCTTCTGAAGATAATGGGTCTGGATTGCTAGGAGGAGGAAAAGATGAAGCAGAAGGGCATGGAGGAGGAGATGAAGGAGAAGAAGGACAAGGGGGAGATGAAGCTACCATGCCTCCATTTGAGGATCCCCCCATTGGGACAGTAAAACCACAAAAGAGGAAGGTTTCTCCAAAGAAAACTTCAGTAAGGAAGAAGACACATGCTAATAAGCCCCAGTTGGAGGCCACACTCATTGAGGACGAAATCAGTCTGGTCCACAGAGCTATGGAGGATGCTTCCGAGGAAATATTAAAGAGATATGGAGAGAAGAAGGAGGATCTGTATAGAATAATCGAGAAGGAATTGAATGAAGAACAATGAGTTGTTCGCTTGGTCCGTGTAGTACCTACTGTGCCATCTGCACCTTCCTCATTGCAGACTGTAGAATTGGGGGATGAACCATCCCAATTGAGAAGGATTGTGGATGCAACAAAATCCCAATTCCAGAGAGCGCAAAAAGAGAAGGAGAAGGCTACAAAATCCTTAAAAAAGGAGAAAGACAAAGTCCTAGTGCAATTATGAGTAGTGCAGGACAATGTAGCATCCTAGGAAAGCGAGAAATCAGAGCTTCAGGAGGAAAAATCCCATCTATAGAGAGAAAAGGATTAGTTTCTCGCAAAGTGGGCCATGGTCAAAGAAATGGTGAGTAAGTCATGTCACTCTGTGCCAAGCTTGGCACAAGAGGAGCAAGAGCCGGTCGAAGTTCAAATAGTGAAGCTCGGTGAGATCATCCAACAAATTCAAGCCAAGATAACAGAATTGGAGGCCCAAACAGTACCGATCACACTGCAGGAGGTGAGGGACCATAGGGAGGAGTCCTACAAGGACACAATAGTAAGAATAATATCCCTCACCTCGAAGTGAAAACAACTTAGTGATAGAAGCACATAGACATATGAACGTCTTGTCAAGGATCCAGAGTTGAGGAAGCTAGAAGCGCAGTTACATGAGGTGCAACAACAAGCATTGTCATTGCAGGTGCAGATGAAGCTACTCACCACAATATAAAGAATGAAGAGATCCCAGGAGAAGCGTGTAGTACAACAACATATCACTACCCTCCAGGTTAAGGTAATGGAAGTCACACAAAAACTACAACTTGTGCAAGACAAAGCTTGCAAGGCATTTTAAGAGATTGATGGACATGGCTCACAATTAGATCAAGTTGTCGCAACATTAGAACAATGCATGGAAGGGCATGTTATAGAGCAGGTGATCCAGAAGCTCGATGAGCAGGAGGCTCAGGTGAAGCAACAAGTTGAGGTCACTTGAGTTAAGCTTGAGGCCTTCAAAGCAGCATTGTTCAGACCTAAGTGACTCGGGATGAGTCACAAGTGAGTGTTGGGGGCCTATTGGCCCTCGACTAAGTTTTGAGGAAAACTTGGTCAGATTTGGACCACTTTTGGACTTCGACACATTGTTCGAAGAAGAAGTGCCCAGGCGGAGCTGAGATCGTGGATCTCACCGATTTTTAGGGTTAAGTGGACCTAATAAAGGGTCCTTTAGGGTTTTTGTAATGGGTTTTAGGGGATGTCGTCCCATGAGATTTTCCCATGTTTAGGCCTTATTGTAAGGGTTTGCAAGATATAAATAAAGAAGACTGTACTGTAAAAGTAGAAATCTAGCGAAGTGAATCTAGTTTTGTGTGAACAGAGTTTCTTTGTGAAAAGGAATGTATGTATGTGGTTATGATTCTGTAGAGGGTGCAAGTGCGATGATATAGGGATTTGGATAGGTGCATTTGACCTAGTTTTGGAAGGAGGATTTGGTGCTCAGTGTGAAAATCTCCTGTATGGTGTGAAGCTTGAATCTGTGGTTCAGTGAGGAGTGAATGAATGTAAGATTCAAGCACATAATAAATAAGGCAAAGCATTTGGTGGACGTAGCCCCATCCTGGGGTGAACCATGTATATCTGGTGTCTTATGGTTTGATTTGTGCTATGTTATTTCTATCATAAATCTGCTTAGTGCTTTGATTATCTTGTGTAATAGATAGATCTGTTATTGCTTAACTTATTTCCTTGTGTTAAGGGTAAATGGATGCTAGATCTAATCTATAATGCTAAATGCTAAGTCTCAAGATATGTTATTATTTGTTGTTACCGTGCCAATCCATCTTTGGTTATGCTCTGTGATGTTAATAGGGTTAGGAAACTAATGTATGTCACCTTCTAAGCATTAAAAAAAGACTCTGCAAAGTGTTAGTATCACAAATCTGTGTCCCAGCTTGGTTACAAACACTTATGTCCTGTAACCCCCTACCTCTACCTCGGGTGAGACTGCGCTTGCTTCGCAGGTGTTTCCAAAAGGGCCGATAGTCGGGGTTTTGTTAGTGCACTGTTAAGCATTGAAACCTAGGTCTGCCCCTGTGCCAACACATTGGGCCACATACATCTGAGTGACTGATCTCTAAGACTTCTTCTTATTTATTGTCAGTCTTCGATAAAGGGTTCTTGATGTTATTTCCTTTTTCACATATGTTGCACACACCTTCATGGTTGTTGGATTACTGAGAGGGGGGGTGAATCAATAATAGAGCAATTTGATCCTTTTTAACCATATAATCCAAGTCTTATATCAATGTATCATTATAATCCAATAACTACAGAGTAAATAAGAAATGAACAAATGAACAATCATACACATACACAGTACACCAGTGTTTTACGTGGAAACCCAAAGCGGGACAAAACCACATAATGCTTTATCTTATATGTCTTGAAAAATTACATTCATTGGAAGCACCAACTTCCTTTGTTTTCTAGCTACAACTGGAAGGAAGCTCCAATCCCCCTGTTTCTCAAGCTACAACCTGAAGGAAGCTTCAACTCCGTTATTCTCTGGCTACAACCAGAAGAAGGCTACAACCCCCTATGTTCTCCGGCTACAACCAGAAGGTGGATACAACCACTTGTCCTTGCCCCGTCCAACCGCCTTGATGTATAAGTAGAATGATGGAACCACTGTCACACTATCACTATGAGATATACTGCTATAAACCTGTACCAATCAACCTGCACCAAATAACCTGTACCAATAACCTGAGCCATTCATCAACCATGCATCAACCTGTACCGCAAAATGTAATCAACCTGTACCATAAACAAGTGCATAAACCATGCACCAACCTATACCAAACAACATGTAATCAACCTGTACCATAAACAAGTGTATCAACCATGCACCGACCTGTACCTTGAACAAGTGCATCAACCATGCACCAAACCTGTACAAATAACATATCACAACAACTTGTCCAAACAACCTATCACACCAACCTATCTCATCAATGTTATAAACCAAATCAGATCTACTCACCAAGATCAATTACCAAGACAACTCTCAAATATGTGCATCAACCAAGCATAACACAACAACTCATAATCATCACCAAGATCAATATGTGCTTCTAATAATACAAGTATGTTGCATCATCCATAAACCATGTGTCAAAAATAATACTAACAAGTGTCTCCTAACCATGTACCAAGTATCTACCAATCACGTGTCAAGTACTCATCAACTATGACTCATCAGTATGTACCAACATTATCAACTATAGACCTCATGTATGTGCCAACTCATCAACTACTTGTCTCAACCATGTACCCAACTTGTACCTAAACCAAAATCCCTCTTCAATTTCATCATCCAAATATGATTTGTAACTTTGTAATATACCTGGTGTATATGATCACATACGTGCAAACCTTCCTTAACTTCAACAACAATAGACTAGCATTTTCATCAAACTTTTCTTTAGTCTCACAAGACTAGTTTTGGATTAGTCAACAACCCTAACTTGAAATAATCATAACTTTGTACCTGTAATGAATAAATATAGAAAACTGATACACAATTTTATTCAGTGTGTTTTATGCAATTCCTCTAGGTTTCACAACTTGGAACCTCTCAGAAAAGAAGTTATAACAAAAATGGCACACCTTGCTGAATTCTGGCTTATTCCAGAGAGCAACCTTGTAGAGTGTGCCCCACAAGAAATGTTCGTTGAATTGATCTGAAACTATCACAAAACATAATAAATATTGTACCCTAACCAACACATTTTGTCTCACTAAATTTGGATCTGTTATGAAGAAGTTATGACATTTTTACCCGAAACACCTGTTTTTTATTAGTTTCAGGACTAACCACAAACCCTATTTTGCACGGAGTGTAACTACCAAAGCACAATGACCCACAAGGTGAATTTTTTACCATATATACTTGAGTATGTTTCAATGGAATATAAATTTCACAGTCTGAATCATTATAGAAAAAAATTTATAGCGAAAATGGTGATATGACCTGTAAATAACATACCTTAGAAAGCACCATCAAAAGAATTTATCTTTCCTTGCATTTCACCTTCTTTTCTTCACCTTCCCTCAGAAATTAGGCTTAGATATCCCCCGTTACCTCAGACACCTATATATATTCAATATGCTCAAGTGTGATTAAAATGAGAGAGCCTTGCCTCTTATTTATACTCTCCAAGTAGCTTTCTTGAAAACATCTTCTAGGTCACTTGGCCCACTTTCCTTAATTTAGGGTTAACCCACTTCTAATTTCTCCATTAAATTTATTATTGAAATAATTTATTTTGTATTCACTTTGAATTATA
>JZKD02S1146618.1:179423-193768 GCA_000966675.3 Picea glauca | reverse complement strand
TGGCTTATCTTTTTCAGGGGGAAAATGGTGAGGAAACTTTTTGTCCATTGTGGTTTCAGAAGGTATAAATACAGGGGACACAATGGAGATTGGATGACTTGGAAGAATAAAGGGGTCAGGAATGGGTTTGTCAGGGATATGATTTTTTTGTTTAATCTCTAGCAACGATTTACCCATTGTTGAAAAGGCTTCTCCTAATCCTTCCATCAATTCCTCATGATCTTTTTTGGACTCTTGAGATTTGTAAGATATTTCTTTCAAGGTTTTGTCCAATTTTTCTCCAACATTTGTAACTTTATCATTTATCTCATTGACTAACTGGACTATAGTGTTTGTGGAAACTTGTAGATCTCTGATTTGTCCATGTCTAACATAGTCATTTGTTACAAATGTATGAGTTGTCATACCTCTCAATGTTGTATTAGTCCAATTTAGTTGTTTTGATAATGATTGGACTTTTTTGTCAACACCCATAGATTGGGTGGAATCGTTAGCAAGCAGTAAAGGTATTGCTCTGACCTGTCTATTATTGTCTTCTAGGACAATACCTTTGAATGGGGGAAATCATCGAATTTGATTCGACTGTTTGGCCTTCCAGACTTTTCCATTTATGTCTAGGAGGTGTCTCAGATCCTCCTTCCATCATTTGGACTTCAACATTCAAGAATAATTTCTTCCATTCATAGAAAGAAATCCATGTATTTTTATCAGAGATATACTTCTGCCATTTTTGTGACAGTCTTGCCTTTTCTTCATATGATGTGGTTATGTTGAAGTCAGAAGTCTCTGGATTAGTAAACAAATCCCAGTTTAGCATTTTCTTGATCCAAATTTCTTCGATGCTTCCTTTGGGACATCCTTTCACGACTGAATGAAATTTATGAATTTCATCCACTGAGAGTCTTTGCATAGATTCAGGTAGTGGGTCACTAAATCTACATTCAGGAATAACTTGGTCACATTGCTCAATGTAACTTAACCCATATTTAGGTGTCCCTGGAGGTCGCATACCTTTATAGATATCTTGTAATCTAGGATCTAAAGTCTCAATTATAGGCATATAATGAATCATTAAACAGTGTTGAGACTTAGAAGTAGAAACAGAGTTTTCAACAGTATTATTTACAGAACGGAAACAAACTGAAAAATCCATGTGTTATAGGAGAAGTGGGTTACTAAATCTACATTCAGGAATAACTTGGTCACATTGCTCAATGTAACCTAACCCATATTTAGGTGTCCCTGGAGGTCTCATACCTTTATAAATATCTTGTAATCTAGGATCTAAAGTCTCAATTGTAGGCATATAATGAATCATTAAACAGTGTTGAGACTTAGAAGTAGAAATAGAGCTTTCAACAATATTATTTACATAACGGAAACAAACTGAAAAATCCATGTGTTATAGGAGAGATAACTATAACTACACATAAAAGCAGAACATTTAAAATTCTCTACTCCGGAGAGAAAAAAATGAGTTTAACGGTTCTACAATTTTGTTTGTTCTACATTTTGGCTCCACTATAATTACGGTACAAAATGCATAATAATCAACTTACTTTTATATTGTCCGAGACAGATTTTGAAGAGAGGAATTAACTATCTAGCATTTGGGGTGATGCCACTCTAACCCCAAAACAACCAACCCCCGGAATAGTGTCTTATTTGCATCGGAGCAGTCTTCGGGTTTATTCAAAGATAAGTATATCTATTCTTGGGTGAATTATAAAGACTAAACAATGTTTCTGTATAACACATGTGGTATAATTAATTAAATTTCTATTTTGTGAGGATCATGCTTCGTCCGAAAATCTTCCTCCTTTGTTGGTTTTTCAACTTCGTTGATATTTTTTCACAAGTCCAATTGTTCCTTTCTCAGCGGAATAAGTGCAACCGAGGGCTGGGATTCGATTCCTGTACGACAAATACATTACGATAAGATAATATAAAATATTCAAACTCACAAAAAATTATTGAAGGGAACAGACTATGCAATTGGCACAATGTTTACGCAGTAAACTTGAACTCTTTAAGCTTACGTATCAAAGTGTGTATGCGTGTGCGCTTATTCCTCTGCTTACGCAATCTCAAGACTCGCACAAATAATGCAAAGTCTCTGCAAATCCTCGCATGACTAGCCATTATTTGTGTGGATCATATAATTGCCACCCTCTTTTAAATGATCCCTATTAAGGTAAGCCATACTTTGTCTCCTACGAGAAATTGATGATCTATGTAGTGTTGATTATGTTGGGTCTTGTGCTTTCATTGACTGTAATGCGTGCAATGCATCTTGAATCTATTCATGAGTCTTTTAGAAGTGGTCTATACATCTTATAGCTTTACCATGTCTAATATTTAGAAGTGGTCTATACACCTTATAGCTTGATGATGTCCAATATTTATCGTTATTGACTCGGATACAGGACTTGGAATAACTAATGGATCTTTTGGCAAAAATTCAAGACATGCTTCAAATGGTGAAGTATTAGTGGCACTATGTAATGCATGATTATAACTATGTTGTAAATATGGGATATTGGAATCCCAAATGTTTGGTTATTTGTCAATAAAAATATGCAACAATTAAACAATGATGCAATTTACTACTTCTATTTGACCATCTATCTAAGGATGGAAGGTAGTACTCCTTTTTCTCTTAGTATCCATTATTCCCCACAATGCATGCTTGCCAAATGTCGAAAGCAATCTAATATGGTAAGCCAAAATGCACCCATACCTTCCAAATGCATGGTAATCCATATGATGATATCGTCACTTACATCTTGTTGAAGCGATCCACAACAACCATAAAATAGTCATTTCCCTTGTTAATTGTTGGTAGACCTCTAAGGAAATCCATTGAAACCAAATCCCATGATTTTCTTGGGATATGAAGTGGAGTATATTTGCCCAATTTTAGATTTTTTTGGCTTGGATACACTATAGAGAGTGAAAATTCCTCATGAACTTTGTCCTTATCTATGCCATCTTCATCTAGAAGAAATTCCTCTGCAAATTAGCGATCATCTTCTCTATTACAAACTACCATGATAATTTGGAATAATGTGACTCATGCAAAAAACCGTAGTCCATGGACCCTTGTAGGCACAAAAATTACTGTCATTTTGTATGGAATATCATCCTTCAACTAATAATCATAAAATCATATGGAAGAGTTTGCATTAAGTTTTGTAGGATTGCATAGATGTGTGCAAAGTTTGGACAATGTGCATAAGCTTCTTTAAAAGGATCAAAACCAAATTGTTGATATTGTGCAAGTAAGGTTAGTCCCATTTTTGGAGGTCTAGAAAGAAAATCTACAACTTTACTTGTGCTTCTCTTTCAATACTTGATCACTTTGTAAAATCACTACAAATATGTATCCATTTCATGTGATGCACATTCTCAATCTTTCTCTATGTCTAGAGGAACTAGCGATTGTTGTGAATGAAAGTCTCATTTCCAAGTAGGTAATGTCTCCACCTTTTTACCAATTCATACATATCATGATATTATAGGGAATAATTCAATGTTGTGCATAAAAAATATTCGAAGAGGTATGCACTAGGGTTTCTTTGTTGCATCAATATTGCATCCATGGCATGCCTAGAGGCACCCACCTCAATATGAAAGGCTAATTATTAGGAAAGGAAAGGAATAGAGGAGTCACAACTCTTCACTTGATCTCTTCAACTTCCTATTGATACATTGCACCCCAGTTGAATCTTACTTGTTCTATGTTCAATGAATGAAGTGGGTGTGCAACATGGACAATTGCAAAACATATTTCCTAAAGTAGTTGGTCACAATTTCCCATGAAGCTATGTAGTGCATTAATGTTTTTTAGTAGTGGCCAATTGACAATGTTTGAAATCTTCATCAAATCAATGCCGAGTCCATCTTGGTTAACTCAGAATCCAAGATAGACAAGTTTAGTTTGTCCAAACTAGCCGCTTCAAATAGTACTTGGCGTCTCAAAAGGTAAGTTGTCTTCCATGTATCTTTTTCCTTAATATGAATATAGTGCTAACCTAACTTTAGGTTGATCTTATTGAGATACTTATCCATCTAATATATGAAATCATTAATACATGACTATGCATATTGACTCTTGATAGTGGTCTTATTCAAGAAATGATAATCCATCCACATTCTCCATGTGTTTTTCTTCTTAAGAACCAAAATAATAGTTGATCCACATGACAATGAATTGGGTTGATTGTGACCCTTAGCCCAGTGCACTTGAATTTTTCTTGTGATCTCTCATTCTCCAATAAAATTTCCTATGCAAAGACTCATTCAATAGAGAAAATCCTTGTTGCAAATCAATGGAATGTCCGATTACATGGCTAGGAGAACCCTTTAGGTTCTTTAAACAATTTATAATATTTTGCTAGAATATTGTCCATATGCTTTTTATGTTGGATTATTCACTAATACTAAGAGGGGGGTGAATCAATATTAGGCACTTTTTACCACTTTTAATCACAATATGCAAGAATTTAATATATCAACAATTTATCACTTATGATTGCATTCAAGATACTATAAACATATAACCCCAAATACACAGTACACAAGAATTTTACGTGGAAACTTAAATGGGAGAAAACCACAAAATGATTTCTTATATATCATAAGATTACATTCATAGGAAGTACCAACTTCCAAACTTCTCCAGCACCAACTGGAAGGAGGCACCAACAACCTGATTTACAGGCTCAAACCTGACGGAAGCTACAACTCCCTAGATTCTCCATCTCCAACTGGAAGGAGGCTCCAATCCCTTAGTTTACAGGCTCCAACTTGAAGAAAGATACAACTCCCTTTCCTTTCCCCTTCCTTCCTCTGTTGAATATAAATGGAGACTCAACCTGTCACTGTTACTGTCACTGATATTGATACATCATCATCATCAAAACCAGATCCACCTCAATAATCACATATGACTTATGCCAAGATCACCAAGGACATTTCTCACAACATATGCCAAACATCACCAAGACTTTCTTAAATCATGCACCACAATCTCCAAGATGTACAACAAAGCATGTTCACTGTCCCTTAAATCATATTCCTAAAATCACCAAGTTATGCCTCTAGCCGTGTGCCAAAGACCTCCAAGATGTGCCTCAAATCATATACCATAACATCGAGATGCAAACTTCAAGACATATAGAAAACCATACCTTTTATCATACAAGAATATGATACATAAGATCAGAGACCAATAGAACTGGCTCAACTTTGGCATAAAGAGGGTAGCTCCTTCTTCAACCTTTCCTTCAGCCTCGCTAGACAAAACTGGGAAACTCACGGGGCCTCGCTTGACGAGCCTTGTGCAACCTGTGGGGGCCTTGCAGGACACCCTATACATGACCCACATGGGTCTTCTCAATTAGGGTTACCAGAAACCCTTCTCCAATCCGTAGTTCCAATACTTCCTTCTTCACACTCCTCCACTACCTCAGATTCACTACCTCATATTCACTAAGAGATCACATACTTGCTTGATTGCTTGGTAAATATGATAATATCTTTGATGTGTATTTATACCCTTCCAAGTGACTTGTTTATTTGACTTTTAGGATGACCTGTAAATTCTTGATACAATCATTTTTCTCCTTTTCATGATATTGGGGCTGACTTATAACTTCTTGTTGTAACCGTTTAGGGGATTTTTAACCAGCCTTCATGGACTCATCTTTAAGAGGGTATAACTTCTCAACCATGAGTAACCACGTGGTGTACCACCTACCATTGGAAATAGCATGATGAGTACTATCTGTCTACGATAGTTTTGCATGTATTTGCAATGTCCTTCGTACTCTTTTTCTCGAATCAACTTCGGGCTTCATGACCTCACCTCTGAGGCTTAGTAGCCATATTCTCAAGGTTTCGTGTAGACTTCTTCAAATAATATTCCTGTGAGGGCTATGCTTAAAGATACACCATAAGGGGACCACTTTGGAGACTTCTTCAAATACACCCATTACTTCTAGAGGCTTCTGAACTTCTTCTAAGGTTGACATCAATGACAACCAATTTTCCAACATTTTCTCCTTCGATCTTCATCACTATGTAGATACTTCTACATTCAACTTATCCTTGGTGGTCCTATTCTAGTGGTTTGAGAGTACCACCTTCTCCTCCTATGGTCACAATACTAATAGTGTAAACTGTCATGGAACTTTAATCAATCTTTGTGCTTTTGTAGCTAAAACAAGTGTTAATGGTGCTTGTATTGTTAGTGAATAGGCTCAAACATCCTTAATGAGTTGGCATTAGTTGAATAACCTTTAGTATATTTCATATTAATTCCACAAATATGAATTATCAAAGATCACCCCATACACATCCAATGGAACAACATTGAAATCTAGTTCATCAACATAGTCTTTTGAGATAGTGATGTTTTCCTTGCACTTATGCTAAACACATAAGTCCTTGTCCTTTATAATCCATTCCATAGAGTAGGGATCAAAGTGTTCCATTATAGTCAAATTGTGCTTCCTTTCTACTACTTTGGAGATATTACATCTCTAGCTACTAGTATTAAACATTGTGGTCACCAACTCGTCGTTTATTTGGATCTTGATAACAAATAGTTTCTTGCATTCCACATATTGTTGATGCACAACTACCACAAATAAATCTCTTTTGATGTGCTATAAGGTAGTATAATCTCCATTTCTCCCTACATAGGCATGTGAGACCTATGTCATTTCTCCATGTGTAGCTTCCAACATTCATCTTTGGAATGACCTTTGCATTTACTGTAATTGCAAAATGGAACATCCCTCTTCTTATTCTTGTTCAACACCTTCTATCAATATTTAGGTGACTTGGGTTTGATATTTTGTTATGGAACCCAATTGAAAGTTTTTTTTTGTGCACCATATTTGAAAATAATCTTTTTTCCTTGATTCAAGTTTGCACCAATGAAATTATTAGGATTATTCCAAGTGCTTTTAACTTCTATTATCTTAGCCTTTTGATAGGCATATTCTAGAGTGTTCATCTCAAACATCTCAAGTTCTTTATTAATTGGTGTGAATAACCCACAAATGAACTTGGTGATAAGACTAGATTCTTCATCATTCACTCTAAGCTAAATAATAAAGTGATTTAATTCTTAGCTATATACATATACCAATTGATTAGACTTCTATCATAGGTATTTCTATTATTGATGTTGTTCCTTCCAAAAGTTGACATGATAAAAATTGTCATTGATTGAGACTTGAATTCATTCCAAGTCAAAGTTTGTATGACACCTTCATTTTGTCTACACTCACAAGAATTCTCCCACCAAAGAAAAGCTTATTTGCAATGTGTTGAGCCCTCAACAATACCCAAAGTTTTACTTAAAATTTGGGAACTCACTTTTCTTTGATAAGGCTGAATGCTTATTCTCTTTGAAGGAGTCCTTTGATCTCTTTGGTTTCCTATGACTTTGTCTAGTTTTTCCTCCTTATGTCTAACTACTTTTATTTACCTTATCAATTTTGTTATTGGTCTTTCATTTCCAAAGTGTCAAACTAATTAGTCGATTTATTAATCAACCTCAATTAGCAAATCATGCATAGCCTTTTATTTCATTTTTTGATATTTTTCTCCCATCTCAAAATCATGTTAAATTTGTGGAATGGTCGACCTAGCAAAACATTTTTCTCCAACTTGATTTTTGAATTGGATATGTCTTTCTTACCATGGTAAATTTTCCATCTCAAAGTTGAACCGATCTCACGATTGAGTTATCCTTTAGGTCATTGCGATATGTTCACCCACCAATTGCTAAGTTGAGTCTGATATATTGATCATGTCTCTCTATATCATCACCTTTTGAATCAATACCTGATTCATGTAATGGGATTGGTTTTTTGTTGTGATGAAAATCTATGCTCCAAGGTTTTTTGTTATCCAATCATTATCCAATGCAAATATGTGATGCATGCAAAATGTATTGTTGGTCATTAAACCACATAAATGGGAATTCTCATCAACCCATGTCGTGATGGCACCATGATTTAATATTTTCCCTTTCGAACTCCGGTTACAAACTTGAATTTATTAAGTTTTCCTTTCACATTTGGATAAGGATTGTCATCATCCATCATTTAAAAAAATCTAAACTACTATGGTAAGTTGATGTTAAAATGTGAAACCAAAAGCATGGTCGATTAAAGAGATCAATTACTCCTATTAGTAACACTCAGGCTACCAAGGTTTTAATGGAGAATTTTATTTATATATTCTTGTACTCATCAACCACCTACATTCTCCAAGTACTCTTTCTATAAATTCCCACCACTTACTCTTATAAATTCCCACCACTTACTCTGATACTAATTCATGAATATGAGTTAGAAATACTACATGCATACTCAAATTGATTGAGTAGTCCTAATGCTTGACTCACTATATTTAAATATTGTTTACTTTCAAGTTTGGGTAGTAAGATTCCTTATCTTTCATAAAAAAAATGTCCAATTTTCATTCCAAGGCTCACTTAAATTGTGAATATGGTTTAATTTGAAAAATATTTCCTTATTTTTGAAGAGGCTTTTACCTCAACTTGAGAGAACGTCACTTGCCTTGATTTTGTTGCATGCACCTTTATTTAAGATACCTTTTGCAACTGATTAGCTGATATGCATCCCATGAAGTCTCTAATACCCTGAGTATTTTTTAGCTTAGCACGATTCAAACCATGAATTCCATTTGAATATGCAACCTCTCGTTTGAATAAGAATTAAATCGGCGCTAAAAATGTGGCTTAAATTAGGGCTAAAAATTCTCAACCTTCAAAATTATTTTCTTCATTCGAACTATCCGAGAATTTTTTTGACCTGATCGTGGTTATGGTTTCAAATTTAAACTTTTGCATTTCATGTTTGTGACGACTAAAACATAGGTATCTCTATATGGCCCCCAAAAGTTGCAAAAGAAGAAAATAAATGAATAAGGAGAAGATAGTTGTTGAACAATCCAATGGGCCCATTTTGATCAAATACGATGCTGAGGAAATCACACTTGCTCTTGGGGTTGAATATTCAGTGAAGAAGGATAAGAAATCCAACAAGGGAAAACAACCTATTTTAGACAATCCCAAAGATTTTGTATTACACATATACTTAGAAAAATTATATACCATGGGATTTAGTGATGTTCATACTTATAATGAACTATATTGTTTAGTCAAGGATGTGATTGATCTACCTAGTGAAGATGAGGATTGGAATGAAATAGAAGAAGAAGATGATGAAGAAGAAGGGGTTGTGAAATTTTTTAAGAAGTTTTATATACACAATGTTGCAGCCAAAGCTCTTTTTTTACCATGTGCAAAGATGATCCCATATTTATTATAGCACATAGATTTCAACACCAAAAATATTTTAAATAAACAAGGGATATGCATTGGTATTTTTTCATCTACTGACTTTGAATATTATTACAAAATGTCAAGGGTTGATATTTACTTTACCAATGATTGGTCAAGAAAATTCACCAACACTTGTAATTGTTATGAAATTCTCACAGATTTCTATGAAAATGGAAAAACGTTCAAATCACTTGGTAGTAAGCCCCTTTTCCTACCAACCATTTCGGATTAGGATGTGTATAGGCCATTTAGCTATTAAGAAATATCTAAAATGAAAATTCTTTAGGTCATATAAAAGTTGACCCGATACTTATTATTTATGTGGTCACTAAAAAGGGGAATATTTTTAATCATGTAGCCATTTTATCTAATTCATTGGCAAAATCAATTGGAAGGGTTAAGTAAAATACAATGTCAGAGCCCCAAGAATTATATATGTCCTCTTATTTGTTAGATGTAGTTTGTTCTTGTAATTCTTGGATCGACTAGGATGGTCTTGGTCACTTGAGAAACCACATGTTCACGTTTATTTTAAGGATTTGTGGAAGCACACATATAAGTATCATGTTTCTCTCATCTATGATGGGTTTTTGGCTCCAATCTATGAACTCATATTCTATGTGCCATGTCTAAGGATATCATTTGAAGTAGTTAAAGTATTGAAAAACATTAGAGATTGGTACTAGGATGAGCATTCCACTTATGTCAAAGTCTATGGAGCAAGTTAGGAACCACATACACTTCTTCCTTATGTTCCTAACATATTTTCCATTCAATAAATAGGCTACTAGACATATTTACATGGTTTTAATGATTTCCTAACCAAGAATTAAAATAAGTTGTACCCTACTTATCCAATGTACATAGCTATGTATGGGTTAATGGAATCCACTTGGGAAAGAATAAAAGGAGAAAATATGCAAAAGTATAGATTCCCCTTAGAAAGGTTTCAAATACATGACCCCCTAAACATTGTGGAAGATCATAGGTCATAAATGAGAATTTATTTCTCCTACAAGCATGAAAAGAATGTAGCAAAGGAATCCAAAAGAAGAGAAATATCATTTTTGAAGAAGTATCGAATAGAATTCAAGCTCAAGTAGAGGAAAAGTAAAAAAAATAAAAAAAATGAAGAAGATGAAATAGAAGTTATTGAATGATTGACACTTCAAGAGAAAGGAAATAACAAGAGAATAGAAAGATCGAATCCTTAGAAAAATCCAAAGATGAGTATGGGTCAAGAAGAAAGTATAAGCATAATAAAAATTTGCTAAGAAGGAAGAATTGACCAGGAAGAAGGAAGTTGATGACAAGGCTAGGGTTGAAGTTGAAGAAAAAAAGGAGAAAGAATCATAAGCTAAAAAAGGGAAAAAATATGAAACCATACTTCAAGATGAATCCAAAGCCAAAATCAATCAAGATATATAAGTTGAAAGACTATAGAAAGAGGTTGAATCTAAAGCTCAAGTTGAAAATGAAGTAGAAAAAGAGAAAAGAGAAGAACAATTAAAAAATGAAGTTGAAGCCAAGGCAGAAGAGAAAAGGAGAATTCAAGAAGAACTAAAGAAGAAGTCTCAAATTGATGTCCAAAAAAAACAACAAAGACAAAAGGATGAAGCACAAAATCAATATGATGAATAACAAAACAATTTGAATTTAGACAACACCTGGAACCCATGGAAGAGGTATACACTCTTTGAGATTGTTAGTTCTTTTATTTTAGACATGGTTACAGGAGGAGGAGTTCCTATCCTAACACCAATTGATGATGTAGCTAATTTCAAACTATTTTCAATTGACCATAAGAGAAAACAAGTTGTCATGCAAATGCATAAAGGGAGGAATATTATTCTGGTCTAGAAAACAATGTTTACTACTGAGACTATGGTCATGGATACTAGGAAATCCAATATCAGAGCTTTTACATTATTGGTCTAACAATTTCCTAGGTCATTGTTTATAAAGCTATTGATGTGGAGAATAAAATTGAGTCATATGAGCATAATATTTCTTTGTTGGAAAATCAAGTTAACTACCATAAGTTTAGTTATTATGAAGTTTCAAGTTTTATTGATTATGCTTTCATGGAACAAAATGAATTGAACTCTATCTAAGAGAAAATTATTTTAGAGATCCCAACACCTGTAAGTATTGGGTCAAGATATATAATAGGCCATGAACCATGTTCAATCATGGAAAATTGAGTATGAAAAATCACACTTACTATACAATTGTGTGAATAACTAGAAATCCTCTTTAGAGGGCATCTCCCTAGAAATTCTCATGTTTATTGAAACAACCTTGCTCAAAATGGAGTTCTCTTAAATATTGGAAATAATTTGCTTAGAATGATCTCAGAGGGATAAAAAATAAGTGACAGACTATTCCACTAGGTGGCAAGTGACAAAGAACATGACTCAAACCTATCCCCTCCCTTCTTTTGGACCTAAAGACAATTTCTTTCATTAAGACCAACTATTGAAACAATTTGAAGACCTCATATGCATGAAATGAAAGGACATTCATTACCTCCTTGATGTTGATGAAGTTATTATTCAAAGGTTTATAAGGGCTCCCACCAAATATATTACGTTGATCAAAACTTTGTTACTTGGGTTAGATAAATTTGAAAGGAGAATGGTTCAAAGTATTGCATCTTACCTGGCCTTTTACAAACTACATAATTCCCCCCAAAATGATGCACTCAAATAAGTTTTTTAATTTTGGAAAACATTAGTGCAGAATTATAGGAAAGAACTAAGGGAAGCATTTGCCTCCCAAGATAACAAACCAAATGGTCATGTAGGGGAATCAAACAATCAAGTGGACGAACTAAAAAATAAACAAGGGGAACCAAAGTGATTGGTTCTCTCTTCTCATTTTGTATAAATTAGATAGATGCAAGAAGATAAGGGCTTTTTTTGGAGATTGCAAACATATTTTCAATTTTAAAGAAGAATCCAAATTGGCTGCTATTAGAGACTTATTCTAGTGTATGTTTAGTGTGAGGCTATTCTTCACTCATTAATGCTAGAATGAATGTTAGAATAGTTTCTTTTGTTACAGATGTTCTCATGCGATGGTGATTATTTATTGATATGGATGTTTGAATTAGTTGCTAACTTGTGAATGTGAAATTACAATTGGTGAATTTAATTTAGGATTTCCTAATTTCATTGTTTGGTTATCATAATATTTTTAGTCATTAACATTCTATGAACTATTTCATTTTTCTAATGGTTGAAGCTTATTATTGATTTCACACTTCCTCTCCTTTGTTCTTAAATCCTGGATGGGTACTTAGTTTAGAATTGCATTCTATTGTTAACTTTTNTGCAAATCCTCGCATGACTAGCCATTATTTGTGTGGATCATATAATTGCCACCCTCTTTTAAATGATCCCTATTAAGGTAAGCCATACTTTGTCTCCTACGAGAAATTGATGATCTATGTAGTGTTGATTATGTTGGGTCTTGTGCTTTCATTGACTGTAATGCGTGCAATGCATCTTGAATCTATTCATGAGTCTTTTAGAAGTGGTCTATACATCTTATAGCTTTACCATGTCTAATATTTAGAAGTGGTCTATACACCTTATAGCTTGATGATGTCCAATATTTATCGTTATTGACTCGGATACAGGACTTGGAATAACTAATGGATCTTTTGGCAAAAATTCAAGACATGCTTCAAATGGTGAAGTATTAGTGGCACTATGTAATGCATGATTATAACTATGTTGTAAATATGGGATATTGGAATCCCAAATGTTTGGTTATTTGTCAATAAAAATATGCAACAATTAAACAATGATACAATTTACTACTTCTATTTGACCATCTATCTAAGGATGGAAGGTAGTACTCCTTTTTCGCTTAGTATCCATTATTCCCCACAATGCATGCTTGCCAAATGTTGAAAGCAATCTAATATGGTAAGCCAAAATGCACCCATACCTTCCAAATGCATGGTAATCCATATGATGATATCGTCACTTACATCTTGTTGAAGTGATCAACAACAACCATAAAATAGTCATTTCCCTTGCTAATTGTTGGTAGACCTCTAAGGAAATCCATTGAAACCAAATCCCATGATCTTCTTCGGATATGAAGTGGAGTATATTTGCTCAATTTTAGATTTTTTTGGCTTGGATACACTATAGAGAGTGAAAATTCCTCATGAACTTTGTCCTTATCTATGCCATCTTCATCTAGAAAAAATTCCTCTGCAAATTAGCGATCATCTTCTCTATTACAAACTACCATGATAATTTGGAATAATGTGCCTCATGCAAAAAACCGTAGTCCATGGACCCTTGTAGGCACAAAAATTACTGTCATTTTGTATGGAATATCATCCTTCAACTAATAATCATAAAATCATATGGAAGAGTTTGCATTAAGTTTTGTAGGATTGCATAGCTGTGTGCAAAGTTTGGACAGTGTGCATAAGCTTCTTTAAAAGGATCAAAACCAAACTGTTGATATTGTGCAAGTAAGGTTAGTCCCATTTTTGGAGGTCTAGAAAGAAAATCTACAACTTTACTTGTGCTTCTATTTCGATACTTGATCACTTTGTAAAATCACTACAAATATGTATCCACTTCATGTGATGCACATTCTCAATCTTTCTATATGTCTAAAGGAACTAGAGATTGTTGTGAATGAAAGTCTCATTTCCAAGTAGGTAATGTCTCCACCTTTTTACCAATTCATACATGTAGTGTCCCCAAGGCCGAGCCTCGTTGTAAACCATGTTTTGAAAGGAATTGTAATTATGTTTTATAGGCTGGTGAGCCAAGTTCTTATAAGCTGGAGGATTATGTGTTTGTTAGGCCAGGGAGTGTAATGATCCCAAGCCATTATGCAAGGATCATCACTGTTTTGGTGTCTTTTTAAAACTTTTTCTGAGTGAGGTATTTCGTCAAACACTTTGTTGATCTACCTTTTAGAT
>JZKD02S1146618.1:101273-124411 GCA_000966675.3 Picea glauca | reverse complement strand
TGGCGGTTATCGATTGGGGGAAAAAATCATGGTGAGGGGACTTGCCATGAGTGAATGAGGGAGAAGGACTGACAGAGTTATGGGATGTGACTCTTTTGGAAAGGTGGATGATGACGTCATGAGGTGACGAGGTATGTCAGACAATAGGAGGTGGTGAGACTCAGAACAAGTAGATTTATGCCATGTATTGATAGGGGGCCCACTAGAGTAAGATTCCATTCCGGACCCCCCCACAGTTAAAGGTAGAACAGTCGAGGGGGTCTGAAAAACACCTTGAGCCATTGATCTACGTGCTTTCCTTTCGACCACAGATCTGGTCGCGCTCTTTAACACACATTTCAGACCCCCCCACCTCCATTAAAGGTAGAATGGACCGGGGGGTCCAGAAGCCAATACCGACTGTAGATCTAAGCACCGAAACTTGGGCCATCTAGATGCGCGCATGCATTATCAGTGATTCCGAACCCCCCCTCTCCATTAAATATAGAATGGTCAGGGGGGGGGGGTCCGGAAATATTTGTCCACCGTAGATCTGGGCACGATCATATGGACTGTTGATATATGAGCAATGCATAAATGTGGGCATGAAAAGTATATGCACTCTGAAAAACTTAGGATAAGAACATATTGTGGTTTTTTCCCAAACTTTTACATGTTTACATCACCAAGGGGTTAGACAAACAACATTTTAAGCATCCAAGACATGGTCCAACATTGATCATCGAGATGGTTTTATTGAAATAAAGAAAACTACCCTATGTTCCAACCTAACTTCCTATGACAATTAGCCCATATTAAACTGTTGGGCTAAGAACTTACTCTATCCTGGGGCTACCTGACCAAGATTAAACAGTCTGGCCAGATTTATTCACTAACTAACCTAGGTCACTTGGCTAAGATTAAATAGTTTAGCCAAGCTTATTCACTATTCCTATCAACATCAATTTAAAAGAACTTGGCCATGCTTGAAAGGTATGGACCAAGTCACTATTATTGCATGGGGATCTTATGGAAATTCTTTCATGCCCTCTTTTCTTTTTCTTTCTCTTTCTTTTCTTTTTCCTTTTTCTTTCTTTTCTTTTTTCTTTTTCTTTTTCTTTCTTTTCTCAAATTATTTGCAGAATGAAAAATCATTTGACAAACAAAAAACACTTGAGAGATAACATTCCAATCACCAGTTGATCCTATAAATTATAGGGTGATAACACCTTAGAAAGGTTTCAAATACATGACCCCTAAACATTGTGGAAGATCATAGGTCATAAATCATAATTTATTTCTCCTACAAGCATGAAAACAATGTAGCAAAGGAATATAAAAGAAGATAAATATCATTTTTGAAGTTATCGTTCTGTTCTTTCTTTCAACCACACCGTTTTGTTGAGGATTATAGGGAATAATGAGTTCCCTCTTGATCCCAACATCTTTGAGAAGTTCACGAAATCTTTTGAGGTGTATTCTCTGTTATATTTTTTTAGCTCCGGAGGTACTCCGCATGTTTTGTCTTGTATGCGAATGTTACCTTAATATTTTCACTACCACACACTTGAATTTGTAATAGTTTTTATAAAGTTGTTTTAAGTGGTTCTTTTAGTAAAGTGACGTTTTAATAAAGTGTACCTTCTATTTTTAAAGTGACTTTATTTTCATAAAGCATTTATGTAATAAAGTGAAATCACTTTAATATTTCAAGTGATTCATTTTGGAGGGAATAAATCATGACCCTTGATCTTGAAAAATGCAAGATCTAATCTTGGCCTTTGGATCTAGGGTTGGGAAGGTGAAATGACACTTTTGGGGGGAAATGTCATTTTCAGATTATAAAAGAATGCATTGGGTAGTGTGCAAGACATGTTGTGAAGACATCAAGAGGATGTTGTGAAGACATCGGGAGGATGTTGAGAGCACATCGGGAGGAGAGTTAGAGAGATTTTCTGAGCATGCTTGAGAGAGGAAAGTGAATAGAAAAGAGGGCACGTTTTTTGAGGAAAGTGAGCACGATTCCCGAGAAAAAAATTCTGTGAATTTTTGGCCGAAATATTTTTCTGTTGTGGGAGGCCATACTATATGGATCCATATGGTCCGCATGATTCCATACAGTCTGTATGATTCCATACAGTCCGTACAGTCATATGGATTTGGCATGGAAATCGAGAAATTTTGGGCACGAATTTCGAGGCAGATTTTTGTTTTCTGTTCACTGTTTTTGGGCTGTACGAAATAGTTCGTACAACAGACTGTCGACATGGAAAATGAGGTACGAAAGAGGCTGTACAGTGGTATAGTTTTGGCACAGAAAACAAGGCAAATTTATGTGGGATATTTTTGGTGCTATGAGGTATTTTCCTTGGCTAGAAATGTTATTTTGCTGCTGATATGTACTTTCCTGAAGCATAATAATAAGAACTCTCTCTTTGTCTCTCGTTGGGTTTCCCCATATTGGGGTTTTCCCTGGCATTTTCCTAAATTTCTGAGTGTTATTGGGTTACTATCCACTGTGTTTTTCTACTGCATATTTTTCTTAGCAATGTGTATTTTTGCTTATGGAAATTTATGAATGTGGGTTTGATGCATTTATCAAGTTTATGAAGACAGTTATCTCTAGGTTGCTAAGTGTTTGACAAAATTTCAGTTTGTTGATTTTAGTCATTAAAAATCTACATGGTATCAGAGCTTGTGCTCTGAAGTTCAGTGGGCAACATTTGACACTTGGAACAACAAGTGATTTGTTGTTGTATTTGCTTGAAGAAGGAAAAAAAGGTTCTTTGTCAGGTGGACAAAGATGACAAGAATGTTGCTCTTGTGGTAAAGGGAAATAAGAAGGACATGAGAAACGTGTGATGCTTTGCATGTCACAATATTGGCCACTATGCTAGTCAGTGTCCGAACAAGAAGGAGAAGAAGCCGGAACCAAAGGTGTCAGCATCAACAGACATTGCAAAGTTTGTTGAGAGACATGAGAGGGAGTTTTCCTCTCATGATTGGTCCCTTGGGTAGTGGTTTCCTAGTGTTCGAGGACATTGAAGTGTGTTTCGTGAACAATGGAGATTCTCGACATATGACAAGGATGAGGTTAGTGTTCTTGAGTCTTTCAGAAATAGACTCAGACTGTTGTGTGGGTGTTGGTACCGGCCCACAACTTGTAGTGAAGGGGGTTGGAAGTGTTAGATTCCAACTAGAGTCGGGAGGATTTCTAGAGGTTGTCAAAGTATTGTATGTTCTAGATATGATGGTTAACTTATTCCCAGTGTCATCTTTGGAGGTTGATAGATTTGGAGTGGCATTCTATTGTGGTCGGGTATGGGAGCTATTCCAGACACAACAATGATGCTTGGTGTCGAGTATGAGAGGTTGTACAGGTTCTTGGGTAGACCTGTGTTGGGGTCCAGTGGATTTCTAGACTCAGATTTTGTGTCGGAGAGTTGGCAGGTAGCATGGGAGAGAGAGTTGATACATGGCACTCAGTCTTCTTTCGGGACTCTCAAGGGACTCAACATGCATGAGTCAACACAGTTGGATGCTCAGGAGAGTGTGCAGTCTCCTAGGAGCATGTCTTTAGTTCGTGGTACAACATAGGTAGCAACAGAGGCTTCCAGTGAAGTGGAAGTAGTGGCTTCATGTTCAGAGGGAGCAGAGACTTCTAGTATAGAGGGAACAACTATGGCAGCTGATGAGATGGAGACAGATTCTGGTGGTGATACCAGAAGTACTTCCCCCGCTAAGAGGGAGTGTTAGATTTTTTTAGCTCGGGAGGTAATCCACATGTTTTGTCTTGTATGCAGATGTTACTTTAATATTTGCACTACCAAACACTTGACTTTGTAATAGTTTTTATAAAGTTGTTTTAAGTGCTTCTTTTAGTAAAGTGACTTTTTTAATAAAGTGTACCTTCTATTTTTAAAGTGACTTTATTTTCATAAATCACTTATGTAATAAAGTGAAATTCACTTTAATTTTAAATGAGACATTTTGGAGGGAATGGATCATGACCCTTGATCTTGAAAAAGGGAAGATCTAATCTTGGCCTTTGGATCTAGGGTTGGGAAGGTGAAAAGACACTTTTGGGGGGAAAAAGTCATTTTCAGATTATAAAAGAATGCATTGGGTAGTGTGAAAGACATGTTGTGAAGACATCAGGAGGATGTTGAGAGAACATCGGGAGGAGAGTTAGAGAGATTTTTTGAACATGCTTGAGAGAGGAAATTGAGCAGCAAAAAAACATGTTTTTCGAGGAAAGTGGGCACGATTCCCGAGAATTTTTTTTTGTGAATTTTTAGACAAAATATTTTTCTACTGTGGGAGGCCATACTATATGGATCCATACAATCCATACGATTCCATACAGTCCATAAAATCATACGGATTTGGCACAAAAATTGAGAAATTTTAGGCACGGATTTTGAGGTGGATTTCTATTTTCTGTTCATTGTTTTTGGGCTATACGGAACAGTGCATACAATTGATCGTGGGCACAGAAAATGAGGTACGGAAGAGGCTGGACAATGGTACGGTTTTGGCATGAAAAATGAGGCAGATTTCTGTGGGACATATTTGGTGTTTTGAGGTATTTTCCTTGGATGGAAATGTAGATTTGTTGTTGTTTTATACTTTCCTAAAGCATAATAATAAGATCTCTCTCTCACTCTCTCTCATTGGGTTTCCCCACATTGGGGTTTTCCCTGGAATTTGTTATTGGGTTGCTGTCCATTGTGTTTTTTCACTGCATATTTTGCTTAGCAATGTGTATTTATGCTTATGGAAATTTCTGAATGTGGGTTTTTGCATTTATGAAGTTTTTGAAGACAATTATCGTTGGGTTGCTAAGTGTTTGACATAGTTTTAGTTTTCTGATTTTAGTCATTAAAAATATACATTCTCCTCCATTATTTGACCTAAGTATCTTGATCTTTCTTTTAGAAAGATTATCTATCAAGGCTTTGAATTCCTTGAATTTGCTGAACACTTCATCTTTAGATTTCAAGAGATACAACCAGGTCTTACGAGAATAATCATCAATAGATGATACATAATATTCATACCCAGTAATGGAGGATGATGGCATTGGGCCAAACACATCTGAATGAATAAGTTCTAGGACTCCTTCTGCTTTGTTGTCTCTCTTCAGAAAAGGGTTCTTGATGTTCTTCCCTTGTGCACATCCATTGCATATGACTTCATGGGAAACCTCGAGTTCTGGTAAACCTGTGATCGCTTTGCATATGTATGGTAGCACCTTGTAGTTAATGTGAGCTAATCTGCTATGCCAAAGTTCACATGGATTCTCAATGGCATGGGGCATGGAAGCTTCTGAGTGACCCTTTAGCTTATACAAGCCACCTTCTTATTTTCCAATGATGATTGCTTATTTTAAGGTTTCTCCTTTAGTACGTTGCCTTCTGCAACCTTCACTATAGCTTCCTCAAGCTTATTACTTGTGACCTGGAACAAGGTCAACAAAACAACAAGCAAGAGTAATATCCTTTTGATAATATAAAGTAATAGCAAAAACAATCATCATAGTAGCTCCTCTAGAGCTATCACTTGTAACTTGTCTGAAGAAAAGATTAAAGGTAAGGAATACAATATGAAAATGAGGTCAACACTCTCATAGTGTTGTGATCAAACATTCCTCCATGGAAACCTGAAACTAACACATGAGATTCTTCCTAGAGGAGGTGTTAGTTGTATGAGACAAATGATTACGTTAGGAATTTACCTCTATATGCTCACATGCTATCAAGTATGATACTTTACAAAGACTTCTATCTCAACTATAGTCATCAACTTGTCATGTGTACTTTTGAATCTTATTAACTTGATTAATCATACCTAGAGCCTTGTCCTCGAGAATGAGTGCTTTCTTTTCTTTCGAGTCTCCTTCACTCAAGATGATGAGTGATTTCTTCAACCTATATTCTGTACTAAGACAATATACTATCTTGAAAGAAGGTTGGCTTAAAGGATAAGTTCTATGATCTCAACTTTTAATCCATCTAATACCTTGACTCAGAAAAGGTTAGAATGAAGGTCATGCAACATTGATCAATATAACAAATGGATGCATATCAGAATAATCACAACTGGGTTGCATCATTCCTATGAATGTGTTGGATCTTGAGATCCTTTTGGATCTATGGCAAGAGATCCCTTCTCCTGCAAATACTCTTTAAGGTTTAACCATTTAAACATATGTGAGTACACACCTCTGATAGTATTTGCAGGTAGTGGCACCATTTGGCAGCAATGGTAATCATTACCAACTCTTAAAAACTTCAAGGGTGATTGAAACTGGTACTACGATTGCAACTGCAACTACAACTGATACTGCAACTGGTTCTGAGAGTGCAACTGCAACTGCAACTTAGGGTTTTATGAGGAAACCCTAATTTTTCAAACTTCAAAATTTGAAATTATGATCCAGGGGATAGATGCGCTGAGCTGAGGCAAGTAAGCTAGTGCAGTCAGATTTATGAAAATCCAACTTTTACCCCCTCAAACTTGATCTGCGGATTTTTGGATTGGTGCTTCTGGTTTTCTGGTACTTCTGGTACTCTAGTTTTCTGGTTTTCTGGTACTTCTAGTACTCTGGTACTTCTGGTACTCTGGTTTTCTAGTACTTTGTGAAACGAGGGTTTCACTTTCTGAGAGATCTAGCCACTGAAAAGGTGCGCTGAAGGTGCCAAAATGATCCTTGGGGGAGGGCGCACTTTTCTAGATGGTTTTAGGGCTGAAATACCTCACCAAAAAAATCCCTAATTTGCATGTACAACAACAGTGACATTTTTCACTTTTCTCTTGTGAAAGATGCTCTCTTCAGCTTGGCTCTGATACCATGTTAAGTTTTAAGTTATTATTAGAGTTCTTTTCATTTCAATAGATAACAATAGCACAAGATAGGATCACTGAGAAATACACAATCACAAGAGACACATCATTTATCCTGGGAAACCCTCATGGGGCAGAAAACCCAACAAAACTTCCTTAATATAGACAGTCAATACAATGCCAAGAGATAACTCAAACAAGTACAAAAAGTCCTCTCCCAAAGATGCCCCTCTCTCTCTCTCTCTTCTCCAATTGTAGCTCTGAAACTTGTCTCTCAATGAACAAGTGAGTGTGTGTCTAAGTGAGGTGCTAGCCTCCTTATTTATACAAGACTGGCATGTGTGGGAGTGTCCTTTCACTGGCAGGGCCAACTTCTTCTCCTGGGTAGTTATAACCACCTTTATTATATTTTAGGGCTTCTTTAATATATTATGGGGATGACTTCTCTTTCTGCCTATCACAATTACATTATGACCAATCCACAAAAGGGGATTTGGTCCTTTACAGTAGCCGACATGATCAATCCACAATGGGGATTGATCCAATGAATAATATATCAAATAATAATTAGAATACAATTTTCAGTTACATTATTTCAACATATTCTCCCCTAGATGAGAGTGCCACATCCTCTTCAGTCTTGAGTCAGTTACACCTCAATTAGACTAGTGGAGTCGAGTCTTGCATGACAACCTCGGTATTATCACCGAGTGTTGAATGCATACCTAGGTATCATCACCATGAATGCACACTTACCTTGGGATAATCACCAAGAAGGTGCCACACATGTGCATGCATGATTCTCTCCTCACCCCACAAGTGATTAGTCAAATAATTGATGACCACATGGCCAATTAACTAGGACTAGGTGGCAATTCACTCCCGTGTCTATCAATGAGTGTCTATATCTCTCTAGATCACTACTATGGAACATTAGTTTGCTCATAAAGAGTATATCATATGTATTTTTACTATTATCTCATCAATTAATACAATTCTTTCATTCTATTCTCTTCTCTTCTCTCTCACAAGATTTGCATGTTCATTTTCTACTAGCTAGGTTCGTTGTGAAAACTTCACATGGTATCAGAGCCTTGATTTCTTGGATAAAGTGCACAAGAATTTCTATTAAAGGTACATGAGGACTATGCAGTCAGAGAATATGGATTACTCATCGACAATACTTTTCACTCCTCATAACTACTTCGAGTGGAAAATGAAAAATTTAGCATCAACTAAGATTGTACTATATTACTATGGTGAATAGATTGAGCCAAATTCTGTTGTCGAGAAGAATAGATACATAAACCATATGGATGAGGCCTACGACCTCCTCTGTGTGACTATGTATCCTGAGCTTTTGTTTCACATTGAAGTTTGTACCAGACCAAATGAGATTTGGAAAAAGTTGGAGGATTTCTTTGGAAAATAGGATGAAATTAGAGGCCATATGCTTGAGGTCGAGTTGATTCCTTAGATCCGAGGAATTTTGATAATACCCAGGACTTATTTACGAAGTTCAAGTCTCACCTCATTCATCTAAATTGATGCGGTGTTGATGAATCAACTCAAGAAACCCAGTTGATCCTTTCTATTCTAGAAAAACTTGGACTAGATTATGTTGTTTTCATCTTATATGTCCATACAAATAGATTCACTTCATAATCTACCTAGAAAATGATGAAATTATATTAGTTTATTGAATCCCTCATGCATGATAAAGACAAGCTCATCAACATGAGGATAATAAAGGGATCCAATACGCATGCACTTGGTGTGCATGAGGGAAGCAGTGTATGTTATTCGAAGACCAAGAAAAAAAGGAAAGGGAAAGGCCCATGCAGAGCCAAAGAAGGAAGGGTGATCCAAACCATTTAATGATTCCTCAGGCTCCAAAGGTGAAAAATGAAAGAAAAGGAAGACCAAATGCGGTTACTGCAACCACAATTATCATCCCGATTCCACATGCACGAAGAAATTGATTGATATGATGATGCATATTAGTTATAAGAACAACCTCAGGGATCAAATCCTTGAAGATTCCAAGAAGAAGCTGGAAGATCAAGACAAAAGAGGTACCTCTCATCCATTGATTCCCATTAACTCTTCTACGAATGCATCGATATTAAATTCAAGTACATCCCACCATATATCAACAACAAATAATGTTTTATCTTCTATTTCTACATGCACGTGTCCTCACATCCTCATGGGAGATGATACCCCAGTTGAGGTCATTAGCCAAGGGAGTGTATGAAATATTCTAAGTTGCAAAGTTGGGAAAAACCTTCTTGTTCTGGTGTTGCAATTTCATCGAACACTTTGCATACTACTGTAATTGACTGCTGAAGATGAAATTTTAATGGAAAATGGTCTGTTTCTTTGTTTTGTTTGCTGGTCCATGGGTTTTCTAACCCCTTATACCTCCCCAATGAAGTGTCAAGTGTATTATTTCGACATTGAACAAACCCATAAAATAATAATGCAAACATTCACATTCAAATGAACAAATTTACTAACTCTGGTTGTTGTTTTTATTGAATATTAATGCTGAACCAATTACAGTCAAAATGAGGTAGAAGTACCTCTCAAATATGAAGGGGATGTCTGCTGTAGAAAACTTGGACCCTCCAATCATACACAACCAAGAGAAAATGCACAAAACTGCCCACACGAGCTGATAAAGGAGGGTGACTCATGTGATTATTGTCTTGTTGTTTGGTTTGAGTGATGTGGAAGCCTCCAAATAAGTGATATCCCTCTCTGCAATGCAAGGCACAGCCATCAAGTGGAGGTCGACCAACAACAATCTCCCCCTTTGCATACCACATAGCACAAGGAAGAACACACAACCCCAAGAATGTGAAACATGGCCAGCCAAGTGAACATGCAGCCCCTAGAAAATTCAACCAATAGGGATCACAAGTGAATATCACGCCCAACAAAGGAATCATGCCTTGGAGGATGGAAAACTCATCTCCAATAGACCACATGCAGCAGGGTAATAGAGGATGCGTCCAGCTCAAGGAAAACGCCCAAACTCTCCACTCATGCCAAAGAGAAAATTCCCTCTCTTCCCAAATCTGCAAATAAAATTCTTCTCTCACTGAAGATCTTCGAATCACTATGCCAATACCTGCAAATGAGAACCCTGAATGGCTCCTCCAATCTCATGCCTAGGGCAGATAGTTTCACTGTCGAATTCGAGCACTGAGATGGGTTTCCAGCTGAAACCCTTGCTAGCTCTCCGAGCTCTTCTCCAAACTCAATTTTTAAAATGAATAGTCAATAATCCCTTTTCCAAACCCCATCCGTCCTTTTTCACTTTTCTTTTTCTCCATTAATATATTCATTTAATTAATAATTGGAGAGAAATACCCTCAAAGAGGGGTTTAATATTAATAAACTCACTTTTCCTAAGTTTTCACTTTATAATTCGAAAGTGACTTTACCAATATCATTTCCCTAACTCATCCGTCTAATGGTTCATGGGAAACTGTGTAAACCACCACAGTATTCTGATAACCTAGGGAAGATGGGACATTACAGTGTATAACTCCCACACAAATGTTTTGAGAATGTCTTGCATGTTCCAAAAACTCCATGAATCTACTCTTCGTTTATCAGATAACGCATTCTGGTACAGGAAAAAGGGTGGAATTCACACTTGATTCCATAACCATATTTGATATGTGTGATAACTCCATGATCATTGTTGGTGAGGTATGTTATCACCATTAAAACTTTTTTGTGAAATCAAGATTTCTGGACTTAGTGAGATGCTAGATTGGGTTGGAGGCTTGAAAAAATGGAGGAAGGGGATGAATCTGGTAGGAAAAGGGATAAACTAACAAGGGCGCTAAGTGGATGGGACCTGATACGTCGCAGATCATGAGCTCTCCAAATCGACAGTCAAGGATCATTTCAGGGGGAGAAGTTGCATGGAGGATAATTTCAGAAGCGAGCTGAAATCTAAACTGTGGTTTTCGGTTGGGACCACATGGTGCCATCGGGTGCATTTCAAGGTGAGAAGAAGGTTTCCCCAAACCACTTCCTCGCGCCCCCAAAATTTTGAAAAGTATATAAAGGACATTTGTCATGTATTTTATTATTATTTCAAAACACTGAACTGTTTGAAACTTGGCGCAACCACCTTCGTTTGACCGCAGCTCAACAATGCACCATTGCACACCATTTCCATGCATTTTCAGGTATTTTTCATCCCCTCCATGGACCCTATCATAAATTCAGTAACAAAGCAAGACCATATGTCGAATGAAGAAGCCCTAATTGACCGAGATTCAAACATTTTCGACACTGAAATCACCATTTATCCCATCTCTGTGTCCAGAAGCAATTTGTTCGATAATGTAGGAAGGGGTATACCATTCCTTGAAGTAGTCCAGGTCACCATAGTCCCTTATGCTGTCGAAGTCTCTTTCCCTTTTCCCGAATTCATAGGTTGGTGTGCAGAGCAATATTCACATGAATAAAAAGTCATCGTAAATAAACAGGGGTTCAAGGTCATGTGTAGGGTAGAGAGTCTATCAATTTGAGATGCCCTCGGTATACCAGAGTCATTCTCCATAGTGTCTGAACCTTTCAATGAAGAAAATCTAATTAGGGTATACAAAGAGTGTCCATCAGAATTTAGAGATATGTTTTTACAGACAATTGTCAACCAGAACATCTTTTAGAGAGTCTATCTTTGCCAATGAATGTGAGTATAATGGTTATTGAGGTCCAATGGGGTTGTTTCCTGTTGAGTCAAATTTTAGGTCTATATAATGACAAACATGTGGTTGAGGTAATGCTAGGTTTCCTGTTGACATTTTTTCAGTCAAAGTTTGGTCTGTCAATCCGTATCAGTTTTGATCAATTCATAGCTGATAATATCCATAAACAACTAGTGAATTTTCTCTCTCTAAGGCATTTTAGATATTACACTAAGGCATTTCAGATATTACACCTATTTGCTAAAGATTTTCCTAGAAACAAATAAGAGAGAATTTCTTGAAGAAACATTCATATCAACTAAATGCAAGAGGATTACATTGGTCATCTTCATCAACAAAGTTATGTCAAGGGTTTACAGTTTGATTTTCAACACCAACCTACCTAGAGTTTTGGATGACATGAGGAGCTATATGCATTCAAATCCAGAAAACAGAGTGGGGGAGTGGGTACTATTCATGCATTCAACAATAATCTGAGTTTATGGTTTTCATGGATCACCCTATCTATTGCCTATTTTTCTGACCCCCAAAGTCTTTTCCCTTGAATTCATCAGAAAAAGAATTGTATCTAAGACAAAGCATTTCCTAAAGTTGTGCAAAGCCTCCAACCTCAAGTTCCCTTTTATCATTGGCCCTTTCATTGTCAAAGACAGATCCTGTTTATCTCAGATTCAAGCAAATCTCAAAGAGTTTGGTTTTTCACAGCTACAAGGAAGGAAATATGATCCACACCAAATCATATCCAAGAGAAGATTGATGAACAAACATGCCCCTTATGAGCATGAACATGTTAAAGGTTGTGATAAACTGGAAAGCCTAGAAGTCTATGCTAATATGGAAGCAATATTGCAAATAGATCAAACACAAAAAGTGAGGCAACCCTGCAACAAATTCAGACACAACAAGTGGAGGAAACCCTGCAAAGAGGTCAAACACAACAAGCTCCTCAGAAACTGATAGTCAAAGTTGATAAGATGAGTGTTTATAGTAAGAGAAGAAGTTCATAGGCCATGGGAACTGGTGATCAACAGACCACTCCTAAGAATATGAAGATTACACAGTCTCTACAGATAGTGGATTTAGAGGAGGAGGAGCCTAAAGAACAAGTAAATCTGGATATGGTGGAGAGTGGTACTAGCACTATAGAGGTTGAAAATACATTTTTCTCTGGTCAAAGACATTTTTCATGATAGGTTGTCTATGATGGACATATTTCCACTACACTATTTCCTTGGTATCAAGATCAGTCAGGATGCTTCAGGCATCAAATGATTTCAGACTAAGTATGCATGGGATCTCTTGGTTATATTCCACATGAATGAATGCAAGTCAACAACCACACTGTTTCTGTCTAGGGTACATCTCGAGGATGGCAAGGATACAATAGTGGTGGACAACACCTTGCATCAACAAATTGTGGGGAGTCTTCTATATATCACTCACACCCAATCAGATCCCTCATATGAAATAAGGGTGATTTCCAGGTACATGCATGAGCCACATGAGCTACATTGGAAGGTTGCCAAGCACATCCTCAAAATATGTTCAGGGCACCATAGGTTATGGGATCCACTATGTAGCAGGTTGTGCATTGGATCTCATGGGATTCACCGATTCTGCTTGGGATGGCAATAAAACAAATCACAATTTCACTACTGGGTACGTGCTTAGTTTTGGTTCCAGTCCCATTTGTTGGTCAAGCAAAAAGTAGTCATCTATTGATCTATCGTCAACAGAGTCTGAGTGTAGAGGAGCGGTCAATGCCACTATTTAGGCACTTTGTCTTCAGAACTTCTTCACTGAGCTTGAAATAAAGTTTCATCATCCGACTATCATTTGGTTTGACAATCAGAGTACTCTCAATTTCTGCAAAGACTTAGTGCAACGACAATGGATGAAACACATCAAGATCCATATTCATTACATTAGAGAGTTGGTACATGACAAGATCATCAATTTGCAATACTGTCCATCCATCAAACAAATTGCAAACATCTTCACCAAGACATTTATTGAGAAAAATTTCCACTTCTCGCCTGATCATCTTGGAGTGAAGGACACAATTGCTTAGAAACTGCCCTTCTTCCTTCTTCTTTTTGATGTATTGTACTTTGAGGGGGGGTTTTTCCCATGAGGTTTTCCCTAGTTCCTCTATTTTCAGTATTTCATTTTTAGATGCATAATACAATGGGTACTTAACATGGAATTGATTGTTGGGACCCATTCATTATGTACACCCTAGTAGTGTTCAGGGGGGTGTTGGAGATATTACACACTCATCTAGTATTTATTTTCCTAGGTTGACTAGTCTATGTTGAGGGCACCCCTGGTTAGATATATTCTTCCCTATATGGGAATATTCTCCCCTATATGAGGGAACCACATCCTCTTTATTATTGAGTCAGTTACACCTCATTTAGACTAGTGGAGTGGAGACTTGCATGGAAACCTCGATATTATCACCAAGTGTTGCATGCATACCTCGATATCATGACCATGAGTGTGCATTTACCTTGGGATCATCACCAACAAGGAACCACACATGTGCATGCATGATTCTCTCCTCAATCCACTAGTGATTAGTTAGATAATTGATGACCGCAAGGCTAGTTAACTAGGATTAGGCGGTAGTTCACTTCAATGTATATATGTATATAAATAAAATTGGTGAAGGATTGGGAAAGGAAATTCAACCTATTTGTGGAAGAATGAATATATCTCCATTGGGCCGTGGGAACTCATTGGTAGTGGATCAAGATTTGTGATGTTGGTGTGACTCCATTAGGCCCATGCACACTCATGGGTAGTGGAGCAACATCACAGGGAAGTGAGACAACCTATATTTTTAAAATATTTAACCCCTCCTAAGAAAAACTTCTGGATATATGGGAACAGTTTGGAACATTAGGTGATTCTCTAAAAAGTAAATTAACCTCATACTTTATCCCTTTAAGGAAAGTTGTTGAATCAAACAAGTTATAAGATTAGGATTTTCTAGATTTATACTTTGTGGGGAGTTTTTGAAGAACCTAACTGTTGGAAATCTTAGGTATAATTTGTTTTTGAAAGTTATAGTTTCCTTTTCAACAAGAATGTTGTTTAAATAGTAAATTTCCATAGATTCATGGTTTCACCTAGTGTGTCACCATTTGTTGAGCTCTTAACATCCTCCCAATTTTTACTTAAAACACGGGGATTACTTTTTCTTGATAAGACTGAATGCTTATTCTGTTTGAAGGAGTCCTTTGATTTCTTTGATTTTCTATGACTTTGTCTTGTTTTTCCTCCCTCGGTCCAACTACTTTTATTTACCTTATCGATTTCATTATTGGTCTTTCACTGCCAAAGTGTTGAACTAATGCACCAATTTATTGATCGAGCTTGACCAACATATTGGCCTCAACATTTTATTACATTTTTTTATATTTTTCCCCAATATAAAAAGCGTGCTCAATATGTGGATTGGTCCACCTAGCATAAGAGTTTTCTCCATACTTCATCAATTTATGAAGTAGGCTAGATTTCCAAATTGGACTAGTTGTCTTTCTTACCATGGTATTCTTTTTCAATTTCAAAGTTGAACCATCAAGTCATTATTATATATTCTCCCATTGATTTCTAATTTGGGTTTGATATATTGATTGGTTCTATATATACCATCACCTTTTGAACTGATACCTAATTCACATATTGGGACTAATTTTCTATAGTGATGAAAATCTGTGCTCCAAGGTTGAATTCTATCCCAATAAAAATTTTTGGATCTGAATCTTGTAATCAGATTATGCTCTTAAGCCTCATTCAAATGTCCATCCCAATGCATCAATCATCCGCTATTTCAAAATTGGGACTTCCCTTTTGCTATCAAATTGAAAAAGAAATACTAACTTCTAGATTGTTCTTGATCATTAAATTATGCCTCCATCATGTTTCCATTGCATTGATTGACCTTTTCAATTTTTTTATCATCCAACCATCATTCAATGCAAATATGTGATGTAACAAAAATGTATTGTTGGTCGTTAAATCTCATAAATTGGATTTCTTGTCAACAAATGTTGTGATGGTGTGTTAGGGACCTAACCTACCTAACCCCTCAAGTGGGTAGAATAATATATTTCCATGCAATAAAGGTCAATATTAATAAGTCCTAGCAATAAGGAGGAATAAGTCAATTGTAAGAAGACCTAATAGAATCTTTCGCTTCTAGAAGGATCTTCCTCTAGATTGTTCTTTTGGATAGATAGATTTAGTATAAATAAGAGTAGAGGGTATGAGAAGTTTTATCTTGGATATTATTGTAATAGAGATCTACTCTACTGGAGGTTTCCCCCTCGAAGAGGCAAGTGAACATTGCTATCATTAATCAAGGTTCTCTTTCTAGTATTATTATGGTATTGTTATGGTTATATCATCGTTGTTCTGCCATTTCTAGCTAAAATATTTATGTATACTATTCTATATTTGGACTACTACAAGTGTTATTAGAGCACTTTCCTCGACATAAAATTGTGGGTTAATTTTTTTCAAGGTAGAGACGTATTCCGACGTATTAAAGCTAGAAAGATCTGTCGTTACACGCATAGACCTGTAGTCAGGGAGTAATACACGCAAGAAATATAAGAGGTACTCAAGCGCACATTTGTTGGCCACCCTTGTAACCCTTGTTGGTACCCCTTTGAGTGGTAGCACATCAAACACCACCTGTATACGGATTGGCCTAGATCTCCTAAATCCCTCCATAGATAAACCGATAGGCCGCCTGACTGCTATAGTTCCACCAAGAACAACTCTCGGGAAGATACTCTCTAGTACATGGGTAGTCGGGTAGTATGACTAAGGGAACAATCTATCCTCCTTAGTTGGCGCCCTGAGATATTGGGCCGAGTACTACTGTTGGACCTCACATGTATATCAGAGAGCTATAGCACATGGAAAACCCTTTTCTATAGAAACCTTGAATACCCTAACCCTTGGGACGGAAACAAAATCATAACATACAATATATATTGCCGCACAATTGCGCCTTTTGCATTCTAGTTTTGAAATTACCACATTTCTTCCTGTTAAGCATTTGGGAATTTTGTCACTACAATATTATTCAGGCCAGAGTATAAATCCGTAGGAGTGGAAAAAAAGAGTATAGTGGTCCTTTCAACACACTTATTTGGGACCTATCCCATTGGATTCCCCTTTTCTCCCTGATTATAGTCACACCTTTCATTTTTAATCCTTTTTTTTCAGTGGACCTGAACCCTTCTCAACTTCCCTATTTTTCCACATATTCCATTATATTTCCCTTCTCTCCCTGATCATTGTGGTACCTATCACTTATAAGTCCTTTTTTTTGGTCCCACCCACCCCTTTTTCCTTATCCGCACTTCCCCTCTCCAAATGACCACCACTCGCAACCAAGACCTGCAAGCTTCCATCAATCAAGTGACATATGAGACTGGCTCTACCAATTCCCGCCTTGCAGAATTAAAGACCCAAGTCGAGCACAAATTTGACACCATGGAAGCCAACTTCATGAACTAATTTAACACCCTCCAGTTTGCTGTCAATCAATTGTTGAACCACCCTTCGGTTCCTTCCTCCTCAAAACAAGTTGATGCTATGGATTCCTCTCATTCTCTGCATTTTCAATCCAACTCCTTTTAGCGTGACCCCCGTCTTCCCCGCATCATGGTTAATAAATTTGATGGCTCTAATCCTATGGGTTGGGTCACTCAAATGGAGCATTATTTTTCTCTACATGGTATTACTGATGAGTTGGCCAAACTTCACTATGCTATCCTCTATCTAGTTATTGAATGATGGCAATAGTGTAAATGGCGTAAAAATTCATGTTAGGGGTATATTTCCTGGACCCAGTTTGTTGCAGAGATCTATGACTGCTTTGACACTAATACCCACTATCTCAGTTGTTTGACGAAGTTGAAACAATCGGGAACAATGGAAGACTTTATAACTATTTTTGAGAATTTGGCCTTTCGAACCGAGGGTTTATCAGATGCTTTCTTACGTGAATGCTTTATTAGTGGCCTAAAGGATGAAATTTTATCCTAGGTTCTCATGGATTGCCCTCAAACTTGGTTGGAAGCTAATAAACATGCTAAAGAGGCCCAACAAGTTGTTTTTTCCCAAAACAAAAAATCCTCTTTTGTTCCTCTCCCTCAACCAACTAATCCAAACCCCCCATGTCACTCCCCTCAAGGTCTAGAAATTAACTAGGTCTGAAATGGATGAATGGCAACTGAAGGGTCTTTGCTATAATTGTGATGAAAAATATTTTCTGGGGCACAAGTGTAAGGAACAAAAACATTTTATGGCCATTTCCAAAGATGTTCCCAATGAATATGTGACAATTCCACTTGTTTAAGAGACCTCCCTTCCCTATGCTACCTAAGAGCCCACTGACCCACCTGAAGTTGAACCACTCATTTCCTTGCATGCACTCACTAGCTTATCTGCTCCAAAAACCCTCAAGATAATTGGCTATATTAAGAATAGGAAGGTCATCATCCTTGTTGACAGTGGTAGCACCCACAATTTTATTCATCGTTGTGTTTCTCATGGAACCAATTACTATATTTGTGTTGTCAATAATTTTCAAATCATGATAGCCAGTGGTGGGTCCATGAAATGTGGTGGGCATTGTGAAAATGTACATCTTCAAATCAGACATTACCACTTTAAATATCATATGTTTTCCATTGAAATGAGTGGTTGTGACATTGTGCTAGGTGCTTAATGGTTACATACTTTGGGTCCCATTCTTATGGATTTTAAGGAATTAACCATGCAATTATAACAGGAGGGAAAAATGTATCACTTCCAAGGTATCACATATGGTTCTCTTGAGATCATCAGTTCCCATTGCATGGAAAAGATCCTCAATAAAGGCCACTCCTTTATTATTTCTCAACTCCATTCTATTCATGTAGAGGAGACACCCTCTGTGCATCTTGACCTCCAAGCTATTCTCTCCAAACACCAAGTTGTTTTTTCCACTCCTAGGGGACTTAATCCTTCTCTTGGTGTTCATGATCATTCCATACCCCTTGTTCCTGGTAGTATTCCTCCCAATGTTCACCCTTATTGTCATCCCTTTTCCCAAAAGAACGAAATTAAGAATATAGTGTAGGAATTTATACAAGCGAGTGTTATCCTCCCTAGTGCCAACACTTATTCTTCTCTTGTGGTCATGGTACTTAAGAAAGAAGGTAATTGGAGCATGTTTCCTAACTTTCCTACCCTCAATAAACTCACCATCAAGGACAAGTTTCCCATTCCTGTCATTGATGATCTCTTGGATGAGTTGAGTGGTGCTCAATATTTCACTAAACCTTATCTACATTCTGGCTACCACCAGATACACATGCAAGACAATGGCATCCCCAAGAATGCCTTTCAAACTCATGAGGGTCACTATGAGTTCTTGGTCATGCCCTTTGGCCCGTGTAATGCCCCCCTCCACCTTCCAAAGCCTCATGAATCATGTCTTCTGTCCTTTTCTCTATCATTTTGTCTTAGTTTTCTTTGATGATATTCTCATCTATAGTAAAACTTGGCAATCCCATCTTTCTCATGTGGATCAAGTTCTTCATCTACTCTCTCAGCATCAAATTTTCCTCAAACACTCTAAATGTTCCTTTGGCACCTCAGAAGTCGATTACTTGGGTCATATTATTGGAAAGGTTGGTGTCCAGGTGGATCCTAAGAAGATTTAAGCAATGTAGGATTGGCCTCACCCCAAGAATATCAAAATATTGCGTGGTCTTCTGGGTTTAATATGCTATTATCACAAGTTTTTTTAGAATTATGGAAATATCGTGACACCTCTCCCTGCTCTACTTAAAAAGAATTCTTTCGCTTGGACTCTCGCAGCTGATCTAGCCTTTCAAACATTGAAGGAGACTATGTGCACTACTCCATACTTGGCCCTTCCTGATTTCACAAAGACCTTTGTTCTGGAATGTGATGCCTCTGAGAGAGGAATTGGAGAAGTCCTTATGCAAGAGGGAAGACCTTTGGCCTTTACCAACAAACAATTGTCAAAATGCCATTTTGGCCAATCAATCTATGAAAAGGAAATGTTGGATATTCTGCATGCAGTGGATCTCTGGCGCCCTTATCTCTTGGGGAAACACTTCCAAATTAAGACAGATCATCAAATCCTCAAGTATTGTCTGGAGAAATGAACTTCCTCTCCAAAGAAACAAAAATGGGTAACTAATCTCTTTGGATATGATTATGAGATCATTTACAAGAAAGGTAAAGAAAATGTGGTTGCTGACGCTCTTTCTCGAAAATATGAAATGAAGGGTCCCTGTTCACCCTATCCTTCATTATACTAGATTGGCTCCAAGCTGTTCACCAGGAATGGCTACAAGATCTTGAAATTTTGCATCTAATCCAAAAATTGCAAGACAATTCTCCAGTTTCGCTAGGGTACTCTTGGCACAATTATGAGCTTCGCTACAAATCCTCTTGTCTTTAAGTAAACAGTCGCAACTTAAATCCACAGTTCTTTCTAAGCTTCATTCTATGCCCACAACTAGGCACTCAGGGTTTACCAAAACCTATGACATGGTCAAATGTTCTTTTTTCTGGTATGGTATGAAAAAGGACGTTCACAATTTTGTGGAAGAAAGTGATGTTTGTCAATGTAACAAGGGAGAAACGATCAAATCCCCTAGCACACTCCAATTGCTTTCGATTCCACCTGCTATTTAGAGGGACATCTCTATGAATTTCATTGTGGGATTACCTAAATTAGACAATAAGTTAGTCATCATGGTGGTAGTTGATCGTCTTTCCAGGTATGCTCATTTCTATGCTCTTCAACATACATTTACTGCATCCACTGTGGCTCAAATGTTCATGGATCATATCTTCAAGCTTCATGGCATGCCTCATTCTATTGTTTCTGATCGAGACCCCACTTTCACCAGCAATGTTTGACAAGAACTGTTAAGGCTACAAGGAACCCAATTGCATCTCAACACCACCTATCATCCCTAGACTGATGGTCAAATTGAAGTTGTCAACAAGTGTTTGGAGACTTATTTGAGGTGTTTTTCCTCTGAAAGGAAAAATCAATGGCCTCAATGGTTACCATTAGCTTAATGGTGGTACAAAACTTCTTACCATACAACTACTCGCATGAATCCTTTTGAAGCAATATACGGACAAAAGCCACCTTCCGTTCTCTCCTACATGCTAGGTGTCTCGAAGTTTCAGGCGGTTGACCAAACACTTACAGTTCAAGAAGATATTCTCCATACCGTCAAAGAGAATTTGGTCATGGCTTAGAATCGCATGAAGCAAAAATCTGATCAAGGTCGCTCATAATATCAATTTGTTGAAGGAGACCAGGTATTTCTTCGAGTGCAACCTTATAAACAAACCTCACTCAAGGCCTAACATTGTCAGAAACGTGTGCCCAAATTTTATAGTCTTTATATAGTTCTCAAGCACGTGGGACAGGTGGCCTATCGGTTAGCTTTGCCTATTTCTTCTAAGATCCATCATGTTTTTCATGTCTCCTGCTTAAAGAAGGTGATTGGAACTAAGTGCCAAACTCAAACTAACCTTCCCAATTTGGATGAAGAAGGATCCATCTGGTTGCAACCACAAGCAGTTTTGGACCAGCATGGGCATCATCTTTTTCAGCACACCATCAAAAAAGTGTTAGTCTAGTGGAAAGATACAACTCCCACATATGCCACCTAGGAGCCAGCTAACATTCTGCAGCAATTTCTTCATCTCAAACCTTGAGGACAAGGCTAATTTTAAGGGGGAGGGCATATTAGGGACCTAACCTACCTAACCCCTCAAGTGGGTATAATAATATATTTCCATGTAATAAAGGTCAATATTAATAATTCCTAGCAATAAGGAGGAATAATTCAATTGTAAGAAGACCTAATAGAAGCTTCCGCTTCTAGAAGGATCTTCCTCTAGATTTTTTTTTTGGATAGATAGATTTAGTATAAATAAGAGTAGAGGGTATGAGAAGTTTTGTATTGGATATTATTTTAATAGATCTCTTCTCTATTGGAGGTTGCCCCTTCGAAGAGACAAGTGAACATTGCTATCATTAATCAAGGTGTTCTTTCTGGTATTATTCTGGTATTGTTCTGGTTATATCATTGTTGTTCTTCCATTTCTAGATAAAATATTTATGTTCTGCATACTATTCTATATCAGGAATACTACATGGTGCCATGATTTGATTGCTTGCCCTTTTGAATTCCAACTACAAAATCAAACTTATTAAGATATCTTTTCACATTTGGACAAGACTTGTCATTCTCTAGTGTTCAAAATAATCTAAAATCCTCTAGGTAAGTTGATTTTAATCTACAAAAACACAAGCATGACCAATTAAAGAGATCAATTATTCTTTTTTTCCCCAAATAAACCCTCTTGGAAAACCCTCTGAGTACTTCCCCATGATCCATGGATGGTAAATGAGGTAAATCATCATCCTTGATTACGGGGCCTAACACGGCGAGGACATCAAGTGAGACCCAACAATATCAACAATATAGATGGTTGGGGACTTGACCCTAAGACCTCTTGTGTTATAACAAAAGAACTCATCCACTCAAGCTAACCCACCAAGATATTTACTCTTATTAGTAACATTCAAGATATTGCTGCGATACAGAAGCATTTTATTTCTAGATTCTCATACTCATTGACCACATGCATTCTCCAGGTACTCATTCAAGAAATTCCGACCTTTTACTGATGTATTTATTCATGAATCTGAGTTAGACATATTGCATGCATGCTAAAATCAAATGATCAATCCTAATGTTTGAATCAATGTATTCAAGTATGTTTAATTTCAAGTAATAAGATTCCTTTTCTTTGGTTGAAAATTCCTGATTTTCATTCTAAGGATCATTCAAATTGTAAATATGGTTTAATTCAAGAAATCTTTATCTAATTTCGAACATAATTTTAACTCAACCTAAGAGAATGCCACTTTCCTTGATTGTGTTGCACACACGTTTATTTAAAATAATTTTTACAACTGATTATTGGATATGCATCCCATGAAGTATCTAATACCCAGAGTATTTTTTAGCTTACTACATATTGAAAAATTTGCGACGACCACTTGCAACGAAAGTACTCTTTCGTCGCAACATGCAAGAGAAAACATTCATTTTTTCTAAATCCATCCCGTATTCGTCGCTATCTCGACGACTCTAGGTTAACTGAATTATTATGGTCAATGTTTGTTGCAAGAGCGACGACGCTAGTTTGTTCATCGCAAGAGTGATGACTTACCTAACCTTAAAATTGACTGTTTAAAATAACCCAAAATATTAATAAAAAGAATAACTATTTTTAGGTCATGTTTGTCGCAATTGAGACGATAATGACCTAAAATTGTAATATAAATATTTGATGATTTAAAGATGTTGTGACAATCTTGCTATAACAACGATGGTTCCGAAAGGATATTTTTGTGTGGAAGAATGTCGTAGAATGTTGTTAGAGGTAAGGAAAAAAGTAAAGTGGGTGAAAAGGGTGATGGTAGATGTTATTTCCCTT
>JZKD02S1146618.1:66864-91496 GCA_000966675.3 Picea glauca | reverse complement strand
CCTCTAGAACATCCTCCAACAAGCCAACCATATTTCTCCACACCTTGGACGATGAATGGTGCTATGGAAAGATGGAATAAATTGCATAGCCTCCACAACTCGTAACTGCCATTGATGTCTAAGGATGTTTTGTTGTGCTTAGATGACGCCCACATTTTTAGGGGGTAGAAACTAGCTCCACCTGGGCATTTCACTCCCTTGTGGGGTGTGAGAGAACTCTAGAATCTCTATTGTACTTGGAAGGTGAATCAACAGGTTGGCTACCCATTGGGTTAGGGTGAACCTATACAAACTTAAAACAATGTTTAATTGTGACTTTAGGTTAGGAACAACCTAAAAATAACTTAACGTTGTTTCTATTAATTAAATTTTCTTTCATTTGGATCCCCTCCTACTAGGGATGACCTCATCATCATCAAATATAACATCAAAATTTGTCCTTCCAAGTGAATTTGACCTTCTTTTTGCTTAATTAGTCAACCATTAAGGTCAATTATTTGCTTCTTTTGTATCCACAATGTCAATGAAGCATGTGTTATGCCTCCAGTGGACCTTGTTTGACCATAGAGATACTTTCTAATGCCCAAATCATTTGGTAGAAGTGGGGCTTGTTGCAGGGATGGAGGTGACTAGGGGTTGTTCCCCTACTACATGACTCTCTAACAACTCTTTAGATAAGACGATGGTTTGATCATTGTTGAGCTCCAGTTTTTTCATACTTTCCGCCATACAAATACACTCATCATTACACCTTCTCCCCGCATTTCATCAATAATGTATCGCTAATTACACCATAAACCTCCATTATCTCTTGTTATTAATCCTATGTGGTTAATACATAATTTTCCATATTTTTAGTGATTAAAAGGATGATTATAAAATAGTTTTGTCGATAATGGTATAATCCTATGTTTCTATGTCCAAGAAACATGTTTTGTACTGTTCAGGTTCTTGTATATGCACTGTCCATGTTTTGGTACCTGTATTGTTCCTGTTCCGGTACTCGCATTGCAGGTCATCCGATACTCCAAGTCATCTGGTACCAGAAAGTTCTATAGTCAACTGATACCTGCACAGTCATCCGGTACCCACACTCCATGTCATCCAATACTCTGCAGTGATCTGTTACTACCTTTTCGTTCATCCGGTACCAACTCTCTGCCTCTTCCGGTACCAGCTTCATCTGGTACCCGATTGCGCCTATTCTGGTACTAGCTCCATCCAATACTACCATCGCATTGGTCTGGTACCCATAGTCGTGACTATGTTCATCTGGTATTAAACCCCTGCCTACAAGATTCTGGTACTAATTTTTCTAATCTAGTACCTGTTATCGGAATAATCGGTAGGTGCAGACACTAACAGATCTCCCTAGATCCACCTGGATCTAGAACAAAACAGGACAGGACATGACTCTTTCCCTAAGTTTTGACCATTGAATTAGCTAGTAGGAAGGAACAAGTAGCATACCTTAGTATCGCTTCCTAGGGTCTTTGTTGCTCCCAGTGCTCTCGTGAGGTTAAGACCAAGACAACACAAACCAACCAAAGTGAAGATAGAAAAATATATTCAACTGTCAACTTATGTGTATGATCAATGAATTACATAATAAAGTGAGAATAGCTTTATGGGAAAGGGACATGCCACTGTATCATATTAATCGAAAGTAGAAGATTACAACCCAACCACCTTGATGTCGGAAGCTTCCTTTTGGTGGCTCTTGGCTCCAACACACACACTTGCTCGATCCTTGCATGAAGAAGATCAAATCCTCTTGATAGACTTGCTAGAGTCTCCAAGCTCCTGTTCAAGCTAAGTCCTTCACACAATTCTTTCACCAATTCTCCAATGAATCTTGCTTAACCTTTTCCATGAGAATTCCATCAATATATAGGAGAGAATGAGATGGTTACTTAGATAAGAATGATCCCACAATATCAGAGAATCTAGTACAAAGATAACCATTCGAATTCCAACCCATTCTTCTAGAAGATTTCCTTCTAGAACCATCGAGAATCCATCTTTTTCCAAGCTTTAGAGAAGGTTCGCACCCTAGCTATGTAACACAGTGCGAGAAGTTTGCACCCTAGCTTAAGGCATCCTGCGAGAATGGGTCATTCTCGCACCCTGGTATATTAGCAACCTGCGAACTCTCTTCAAAAGTAAGTTTTCTGGGAAGAGATGAATGTCATTTTTCTCAGGAGAAAGTTCTTATGAGAATACTAAGTACACCAACATCAATACATCATCATGATGACCAAAATCATGGGTAACAGAATGCCCCCCAAAGTATGAGGCTGGAACCAGTGACATCCGAAAGACTTTGTAAACTGCATGTGTGTGTCGAGAATGAGGAGCGCACCTAATCGAAAACCTGTGAACAACAAAGCATATGTAGAATATCAAATATACCAATTCTGAGGTAGGCATTCCCATACTCATATCACAGACGAATGACATTGTAGACATAGGTCATGGCCACCAATCATACACTGTGGATCCATGCCGTCAAAATATAGCATAGCCACCAGGAATACACTGTGGATCTATGCAAGAAATTTCAAATTAAGACGACATATCCCAGAGACATACAAAGTGGATCTATGTGTCACAAATTATACATACTCCATCGCAACCTAGACAAAGAGATGATATCCAGGGTCCTCAATCTCGTCACCCAAAAGTACGAATCTAACCATGTGATTACATGTGTTGAAGTCGAACATGGCAGAAACCACTTGATTACTGGTCATTGATGAAACCGTTAACAAGTGCGATGGAAATCACCATTGATGTCAATGATGCCCAAGGTACTCTAGTACAATCCATCGAGTGTGAATGAATAAGTTGAAGTCGAACATTCGACGAAATCTTTCGATCAGGGGTCAATGATGTAAACCCACTGTCGAAAGAGAGGAAACCTGCCATTGAGGCATGCAAGTTCCAAGGTACCAAAGAATTTCTAAGTCTTTATTCTTGATAATGAGCTGAAGTCGACGGAACAAAACTCGTCACAGGAGGGCCTTGATGTATCCCGCATCAATGACACAAAATGAGTAATAGATTTTGAAGGTGAAACAGAGTATGATGTAAATTGGACTAGACACAGGGAAGGCCGACACAGAGAGAATGGACAACTGTAGATGGTCGACTCAATAAAGGTTTCAGGTGGACTTCTCTTGAACATATGAATGACACGACCAATGATTTGGCAGCATTGACTCAAAGACGACACAGGGTATGACCTTGTAGCAATTCGAATGAGAGGCAAATGGATTTCCCAAACTGGCTTCAAATATAATGAATAGGGGGTGTCATGTTCAAGAGCGACACTTACTGCCAATCAATATGAAGATGAAAACATATCCCTTTCCCAAATTTCCCCCCACCATTTCTGGCGAGTACCTCTTTATTTTTACGCAAGCTTGAGGAGGATAACATATGCTTGTTGATATAAGCTTATCCTTCGGATAAGTCCTTCGGAGTATGTTTAACGAACTCTAGGAAGGAGTGGTTCGGTCCCATTAAGGGTCTGTCGATGTTTGTTTAACGAGTCCAAAGATAGAAAACTCGAAGGTTTTTCATGATTATAGAGTCTGGAAAAACACTTGAAAGAGAACTCTCTCAATTCCTTTTTCGTAAAATAGTTCGATCAGACCGAAAAATAGATAAATTATTGCTCACCAGACGCTGTCTTCAGATACTTTATCAAGCGTGAAAATAGCAAGGTCGCTCGACTATCTTTTCATGTTTAGAGAGTCTGAAAAGAGCTTAAAGAGGAATCCAGAGGGGTTCCTTTTTCGTATAACCTTATTGAGCCTGAAAAAGTGATAAAAGTATGCTCAATCGCGTTCTCATGTATTTTTGAGCGTGAGAACAGACAAAGACCACGCTCAAGGTTTTATACAAAAAGCATAAAAAACAATCAAAACATGCGATGACAAAGAAAAAATACGTCCGCATCCCTATACACGAACAATCAAAGTTGTTATGCCTACAAAAGTTACACTCAAAAGGGCATTAGGGATTAGGGTTTAATAAATAAATAATTATAAAAAACCAAATAACATGGTAAAATTAAATATAAAGGAGTAAAACTCTTTTTACCATATCATTTTCACTTTTCCACTATTTGAGCCCAAAAACCCCTCTTTTACCCTCGAAATTCAGTGTCAGATTGTGGGAGTTACGAGCATCCATTCGATGAGCCGTCAGTGACAGTGAGGTAGGCTCTTTGTCCTCTACTCTTTCATGGTTTTATTTTGCATTTTCATTGGTAAAAAACTCATTTTTTAAGTTGGTTTTGTGAGCCATACTTGCGCTCAGCCATTCTTGTAGGTGGGCTACACGGGACCTGCAAGAATGGGTCATTCTCGCATGTGAGCCCACAACATCCTGTGAGGTTCTCGCACTGTGCCTAAAGGGCACCTGCGAGAAGTGAAAAGCATAATTTTTTTTTTTAAATTTACTCAATGAAAGAGAACCAATTCATGAATAGAGTTACTAATCCTCTTCTTGTGCTTCTTATGTAGGTATTTGGCCATCAAAATGGTTCTTGAATGGCGTGAAAGGGAGAACGAAGAAGATAATTCCATTGCCAAAAATCATCCGCCCACTATTTATGCTTTGAGAAACTATGGCCTTCTGAAGTACTTTCGTATCCCGGGCATGAGGGCCCAAGTCAGGTTATTAGAGTACCTTGTGCGTATGTGGGATCCCGATCAACAGGTATTTCATGTAGGGGTCCACACACTGTCCTTAGATATTGAGGACATTTACTTCTTGATTGGACTGTCACGACGTGGGTACCACGTGAGCCTGGCTGGTAGCAGAGGTGGTGGGCTGCCCATGAGTGAGTACTGCCTCTTACACTGTGTTCCCGAGGCAGAGAGGAAGAAAGGGAAAGTAGCTATTTGGGGAGTGTGAGATTTGACCCTTTGCACTATTTTATTCACCATTGCATGTATGGCTGGGAGCTCCGCTCCTCACATGGCACTCCAGAGTTACTTTCAGTATGCTATAGAGTGTACTGAACCTCGGGGCAGATGCAGTGATTCGTAGCATGAAAAGGAAGTTGACCAAATGCAGACGAGGTGACCTGAAGAAATTCGGGTACGGGTCTTTGTTAGTGTCCTTCTTTCTCGAGAGGGTTCCATTACTGAGGCTGCAGGTGGAGTGGAATTTACCATCTCCTAGGGATCCAAGAATGCTGAGATGGTGTCAACTCATGGCCCGACATGTAGCTAGATCAATTATCAAGTATGATGATACCTTCTTCGACTGGCTGCAACCACAGATGTTGATGGTCAATGATTATGCTTATGCTGGGTTGGATTTCTGAGGAGATCCAGACTTAGTTTTGTCGGAGGATGCTCAGTGGGGGGAACTTGGTAAGAAGTACACAAGTTCTTCCTCTTTAAATGTTTTTTTGAATTTTATCATATTCAAATGTTTTTTATATGTTCGTCCAAAGACTAAATATAAAATTCATTGTTGATGACATAGATGTGGGACCTTACCGAACTCCTGGTACTTCTCCCATTCAATGGCGAGGAGAGGTAGCGCCAGTGCCACAATGGGACGCCAAGGATTATCAAGCAGTGGAACAAAACCTAGAGGGTTTGACCGCAGATATTTCAGACATGCCTCTTGGAGAGGTTACACGACGTCATCAACGTCACACAGTAGGAGTGTTAGAGTCCATAGGCCGACTGATCCGTAGGGTTTCCCGGGCAGTCATATGTTACCATGAATTTCATCCATGACGTCATTTTGTAGAAGCTATAAGCTTCAGATTTTGACATTTTGGTATTCGGACAAAACTTTTTTGTAAAAAATTCTTTGGATCGTTATATATACAGACGACTTCTACTGGTTTACCTTGTATTGTGTGAAAATTGATGTGATTGATTTATAAATGATCCAAATGTCTGTCTAATACATAGTTAGCCAATGCATCTGTTAATGTATTTAGACATCTAGGAATATGTTGATATTCAATATAATCAAAATAACATTCCAAGAGGCGAATTCGCAAATACACCCGTAACAAAGTAGGACTTCAAATAGTATAGACATTACTTAACTGTAGCACTACAAGCTACGAATCAAGTTGCACAACCAAATGACAGATTCCAAGCGAGATAGCATCAATCAACAATTCAATAATAACGCTATACTCTGCAATGTTGTTGGTCGCACGACTGAGACACACACCTCGTAAGGAGACAAGTTCGTTTGTAGGGGCGTAAATTGCCCATGCAATGGAAGAAAGGTTCTGAGTACTTCAGCTAGCACCATCAGCGAAGCTAATATAGGGTAGCAAAGACTCTGACATTTGGAAATCAAATACAACGTCACATAAGTGCAGAGACCAGATAACGACAAAAGCAATCTATAGTAACACACAAGAAGTATGATACAATAAAAATACAAGTACTCATGCACAGATGATTTTTTGCATAGTACTTCTTCAAGTACAACCCATTCCTGGGTTCACTCAAAGGGATACCATCGTAATCTACTAACTCATAAGCTCCTTTTTCCAAAACTCGTCGAACAATATAAGGACCTCGCCACATGGCTTCGAATTTTCCAGCTCCTAGCATATCTCGATCTTGATCATAGAGGAGAACGAGATCTCCTTCAGAGAAAACGCGAGGCTTGACATGTTTTTCGTATTGGGCCTTGACATGCTTTTTCTGGGTTTCAATGACTAGGGTAGCATCACATCGAGTTTCGTCTAATCACATAAGATACAATAGACGTTCTTCCTCAACAAAAGTATTTGGTAGGAGTTCAACAACTAGTTTTAAAGAGGGTATCTTGCATTCAATTGGGAGAATGGCTTCCAAACCATGAACTAACCAAAAAGGTGTAAACCCAGTAGCGGACTTGATGGATGTCCGGTAAGCCCACAATACCGAAAACAACAATGTGTTCCAACTTGTTTTGTGAATCCCTATCATTCGTCGAAGCATAGTTATGAGAACTTTGTTAATTGCTTCGACTTGGTCGTTGGCTTGTGGGTAATAGGGTGTTGAGTTATCATGGTGAAGACCCAACTTTTCAGAAAGTTCGAACATCATGAAGTTCCTAAAGTGTCTACCGTGATCAGTGACGATAGCTTGGGGAACACCAAAACGATCTATGACGTGATTAAAAATGAATAATGTTGTGGTCTTTCCAGTGTTGTCAAATGTCGAAATCACCTCGGCCCATTTCGTAAAGTAATCGACGGCTACAATAATGTATCCATGCCCCCCGACCGAGTGAGGGTGACATGTCATGAAATTGATGCCCCATTTCATGAAGGGACCAACGGAGACCACAGGGTGAAGAGGAGAGGGATGTGACCGTATATTCTGATTATAGGTCTGGAAAGCATGGAATTTTTGAACGACGATTATGCAGTCGTCAAATAAAGAAGGCCAAAAATACCCGGCTCGTAAGATATTCTGGGAAGTAGCATACCCAGACATATGACCACCACATCCTCCAGAATGGCAGTCATTCAGAGTTTTCTTGGCTTCATTGAACGTTAGACAGCGTCGAAAAACAGAGTCGATCCCCCGACGATAAAGAGTATCCACGAGGATAATATATTGATGTGCTTGATAGCATATGCGACGCCGGTCAGTACTAGACAAAGTTGGCCGGAAAGTCTGTGTTTGCAGATATATAATGATATCACCATACCAAAGATCATCAGTGCTGATAAGGAAAAGAGATTCATCGGGTAATGAATCATCTAGTACATTTTCCATTTCAGAATAGGGAAAGACGCATATCAGCTCAGCAAACACTAAGGACTTCTTGGACTTGGCGCGTTCGAATTCCAAGTCAAACTCTTGGAGTATCACAATCCATTTGGAGTATTTTCCCCCTAGCAATTGACGTGCCAGAATGTGTTGCATAGGGTTGCAATGAGAAATCACTGTAGTCTTGCGCAAGAGGATATAGTGCCGAAAGCGTTGGATGGCTTGAACGACAGCCAAGGCCAGTTTTTTGACATGTAAATACTTGATTTTAGTAGGCGTTAGACTTCGACTCAAGTAGTAGATAACATGTTTGTCATTAGCATCATCCTCTTGGACGAGAACCATACCAATGGTGTAATCCAAGGCAACAAGATAGAGGAAATAATCGCGACTGTAATCGGGGGGAAAGAGAAGCAGAGCACGTGATAGGGACAATTTCAAAGCTTCGAAAGCATTGTTTACTATGGTATCCCATACGAACTCAGACCCCATTTTAAGTAAGCACGTGAATCCACGAGTTATCTCGACGTAATTTGGGATAAAACGATGAAGAAAGTTTGCTTTCCCCTGCAAACTTTGTAACTGGCGAAGTGTAGAAGGAGGAGGGAGATTAAGGATCGCCTCAACCTTTAAAGGATCCACTCGGATCCCTTGACACGAAACGATAAAACCTAGAAGTCGGTCGGATTCCACACAGAAAACACACTTATGAGGATTCAAACGTATACGGTAGAACCGACAACGGATGAAAATGGCTTGGAGGTGGGTTGGGTGATCGACTTGGCGCATTGAGTGAGCGGGTAAATCGTCTAGATATGGTTGAACGATGTGCTTGATATCATGGAAAGCATAAGAAATAGCTCGTTGAAAAGTTGCGCCAACGTTCTTGATACCAAAAGGGAGTTTCCGATAGGCAAAAGTACCCCAAGGAAAAATAAAAGTGGTCTTATGTTGATCCTCAGGAATAATGTTGATTTGATTATACCCGGAGAAACCATCCATCAGAGAGAAGATTTCACTTCCGGCGCAATCGTTGACAATATGATCGATGAAGGGGGTAGGAAAGTTGTCTTTGGTACAAACTTTATTGATATCCCTATAATCAACGCATACATGAATGGTGCCTTGTTTCTTGTCGATCGGGATAAGATTGGAAACCCAGTCTGTGAGAGCCACTGGATAAATAAAGCCGGCTTTAATAAGTTTCTCGACTTCGATTTTGATAGCAGCCGCTTTACGTGGGTGAACTGGACGAAGGCATTTCCGGACGGGTTTAGCGTCAGTGTATGTCTTTATCTCATGTATCACAATCTCAGGGTCGATACCCGACATTTCTTCGTAACTCCAGGTGAAGATGTCACAAAAATATTTGAAAAAGGGATGTATAGGTGATGATTTCGTCAAAAGAACATGAAGCTTCGATATGGACATTTTAGACAATTCCAGGTTTGACGGATATGTCGAGGGGAATAGTGGGCGAGATATTGCTTAAGTTCCCTTCATAAAACACATCATGTGAGGACTCGAGAATGGTTGAGATGACAACAACGGTCGGCGGAGTCGAGACCTGTTGGTAGTTCTCAATGGTATGTTGCTCCAGAAAAAGGATGGAACGATGATGTCCATCGTCCCAAGGGGTGTCTTCCATGATAGACATGATCATATCGTCTGTGGGAAAAATGACACGAAAAGGATCGGGAGACAACTCACCAAGAGAGGGGGTAGAAGGTGTTTCCGATTGAATGGTCTGATAGGCAAATTCGACCAGACTTAACGACATTGCGTCACCGTAACGAAGATGATCTCTAGGGTCAGGTACGATCTAGGGGTTGTGAGACGCAGGAAGTTCGTGAATCGAGGTGGAGATCATGTTGATTGAAGAAACAGACGAGCGTGGAACATCGGGTGGTGGAATGGGGAAAGTACCCATTAACGAAGAGTCTTTTAGAAGGCCTACACCGACGTTCTCATAACCCGGTGGGGTTTTAGTGATGAACGGTACGTTGCTAGTACAAGTATCGAAATTAAAGAAGGCTAGTTGGTCAATGGTGACGACCTTTCCTTGATGTGGGAAACGTACCACACAGAAAAGGGTCGACACAATTGCGTGCATGGAATCGATCCAGCTGCAGCCAAGCATAAGATTGTAATCAAGGGGAGAATTAAAGACTTCCACTTCGACTTGGACCATTTTGCCTTCTAACATGATGGGCAACGAAGGAAGAACACCATAGGGATTAAAAATGGAGCCGTTTAAGGCTTTTAGAGTGTTCTAGGATTCATTCAAAGAAGGAGAGCCAATGGATTTCCAACAAGCAAGAGACATGACACATGTCGAGGCACCCTCATCGATAACAGTTCGGAAAATGTTTTTTTTAGAGACAACCACTTGGATCTGGAATGCAAGTTGAGGGGGTAGCCTTGGAATGTGATCTTCCAAGTCAAAGATTATTAAATTCATATCCGTCGGGTCGATTCCACCGATAGCTTTCAACAATGCCTTCCGTTGTGTGGGAAAAATTTGAAGGACTTCGAGGGCTGACATCGCAGAAGGTGCTTGGGCCAGATCTTCAACAATGTTGTAGTTCTGGGAAGAACGAGCATGAGGACTGAAAGCTGATTTCTGAATGACGCCCTTTGGGGGGGGTCGAAGAACTGTGTCGAGGCTCGGTCATTCGATATGAAGAGGATCGTTGGTAGGTGGAGTCGCGGGAGAGGGTTGTACCGAGGAAGGAGGTAGATCATCAACCTTCTCTTTAGAGGGAGAATAATATTTGGCTCGAGTAGTGAGTGCAACGTCACTCTACTTTGAATTGCCAGTACACATCAAAACATAGGATGTAGTGGAAGAGGAGGGTTGGTTGTGAATGACCAACTGAGCCTGTTGTTGAGACGGGAAGGGTTGGGACAAAACGGTCGGAGCAGGTGGTTTTGGAGCTCCTTGAAGGAACTTAGTGACCTCGACGCATCGTGGACAATCCTTCGTGTAGTGATCATCACCACAGATAAGAAAATGGTATCGAGGTTTGCGCTTATTTCGATCGTCAACAGGGGTAGTTTTGGTTCTCTATGCTTGAGAAGTATTTTTTCCTCCTTATTCTTACCCTTTCCCTTTTTGGATTTTTTTTTACCGGCTGGGGTAGATTGAACTCCATTTACCTCAGAAGTCTTGCCGGTGGGAGGGGTAAGAGACGAAGCATTTTGAACATTAGAAGAAGAAAGTTTGGGGTTTGTTCTCGAGGCAGAATGTGGTTGGGCCTGGAAAGTGCCAATCACACCATCAACTGCATGCGAAGCAGCTGGAGTAGTTGAAGTGGTGGAAGTGGAAGGACGAGGTAAGTCAAGTAGTAAATCATAAAGGGTTCCCTTTTCTGAATAAATGAGGTCAAGGTATTGAGCACGACTTATGGCCTGTTCTTCCGTGACTACTCCACCTATGGAGATGTCACGACCGATGTCATTCACAAATGATTTTGTGAACCATTCTGCCAGCAACTGATCGGGGAGTTCGAGTTTAATGAGACGTCATCTCCGTCGCCACTCATGAATGTGATTGGATATATGAGTGGCCTTGTTCTGTTTGAAAGAAGTCAAAATCTCGGTAGTGTGTGAGAAAATCCATAGCTAGGGTATTGAAGTCAGAGAAGAAACCTCGTGGCAATTCTATATACCACTTCACAGCAGAACCTGTGAGGGTTCATTGAAAAATATGTAAACGAATAGAGTCATCCATCAATGAGTTGGATGAAAACCATAGGTGAAAAGTCATAACGTGATTGTTTGGGTCCTCTCCCGCTTTTTCGTCGAATTTAGGAATGTTCGATGGTATCTTGGCTGGTATAGCAGGCCATTGGGGAGAGTGACGAATTGGATCATTTAAAATCCTTGACAAATCTGAAAGATCCAAAGTGGCTATGAAAGTTAATTGTCGATTCACCTGCGGGTACTGGTGGCTTTGGGGAGGAAGCCTTGTCGGCAAACTAGTAGGACCATAAGCAATTTGCATATAATGTGAAGACCCAGGCAGATTCGGTGGTGGTTGGAGAGGATAGTAGCTCATAGGATTGTACCCTGGAAAAAGGACTTGAGTTTGAGCATTCGCCCCCCAAATGGGATTGAATGTACCCGAATATGGTTGGCCCATACTAGGGGGTATAACAGATGCAGCTGGAAACTGCTGCCCCCCAGTTGATTGTGGAGGATGTTGTATCAACTAATTCCAATACTGGGCCAAGGATAGAGGTATATTTTGACCATAAGGCAGGGTTGGTCCTCCCATCGAAGGTGGTGTTCCAATTGGGTGGTTGTGTTCCAATTGGGATTTGCATTGCAATAGGAATTTTCCCGCTTAGAGGGGGTTGATTCATACCACCTTGGTGAAATTGTCCACCGACGGGAATCTAGTAATTTGGTGTGAATGACATAATAGTTCCACTAGGATTAAGACTTCCAATAGAAGAAGAAGAAGGTCCTCCAAAAGGAAATTGAGAGAGTGTTGGAATAAAACCGGGAAGAGAGTGCTAAGAAGAAGAAGGACCACTAGGAGAGCCGGATGGGGTTTGCGTAGGAGTGGGAATGGAAGCATTCAACGCATGGTATCCAGGTGGTAGTGTCAGAGTAACGTTGGGCGTTCGTTGTGTGCTGATGGGAGCGAGACTAACCACAGTAAACCCGGTTGGAACACTCATAGTATTTGTGAGATGGGCCATTTCGGCAGGGATGGTAAAGTGATAGGTGGTAGTAAACGGTACTATCTCTGGACTAGATATTTCGAAAATCATAGGTGGGTTGATTTTGGAAATCACAAGTGAACCTGGACCAAAAAGGTCCCATTGGAAAATGCCCGTAGACCAAAAAAGATCTTGGCCTTCAATGCCTGGAAAGGGCCCAACTGGTGTTCCAGAAGATGTAACAACTAAGTCTCTGGAAGAATTCAGTCGCATAAATGTTCACTTAGATTCAGGGTGAAGTCGAAAGTCCTCTCGAGTATTTTTAATTCGAAAATGTTCTAGAGAGTCAGTGCATTCCACTTGAGGCGTGGTGACAAGAAGGGACTTCACATTGCTGAGGAGAGCCCTCAGGTGAACTTGTAGGCAAGGGTTGAGAACCTTCCAGATGTTCTGGAGATAAACCATGCATTCTACGTGAACAACGTGGAGGAGCTATTGTAAATGGGTGACAAACTTCAGGAAGAAAATCATATGGTCAACTTTGGTAAACAAACAATACACGCTAGTAAACAAAAGCTAGGAAGCAACACCAAGCAAACAAGACCTTCTAATTCCAAAGCCACTAGTTGGTGATGAAATCCAACGTCGCAACAATGAGACGAGAAGGGGCCGGGCTAGGGTGGAAAAGTTACGCTGATGACCTTCTTAACGGACTTACACCCTAGTGCAAGCTCCCACACATAATCGTGGGTATACCCTCCAAGGAGCCTAAGTGAGTTTGGTCAACGTCAATTCCAGGTACCGTGAAGACTTTCCCCTTCACAGTCACCTCATGTAAGAACCTAGAAAGATAGGCCACTAAGGTTACCACCAATAACAATAAATCATGGGGGGACAGTCGATAGTCCGATCCACATGCAATGGCAGGGTATCTAGCCTGAAATCAACTCAAAAGGATTCCACTCATCATTGTGGGTATACCTCTGAGTGATCCCTGTAATACGTGCAATCTCTACACCGATATCAACAAAGAAGGGTGAGTAACTCTGCCAATATCAATGCGACCTCGTGTTTGACCCTTGTGTGAGAAGGGATTCCTAGGACAAGATGTTGCAAATGGAATTTAACACTCCTTAACATAAGATGCTATTGTGTGTTTTTTGATTTGGAGAGTGTATCTCTCTTCCTACTGCAAAGCGCTAGCCTAGCTAAATGTTGGTGTAATAGAGCCCTAGAAAAGAGTTACTAAGTAAATTTTACAATTGCACAGTGTTATTAAGGGCTGTTGTTACTCAAAGGAAACATAGATGAAACTGATGTTGTATAAGACTCTGACCCAACGATGCATGGATGAGAATGAAATATATCAATTTTTGTTCAATGAATCCTATGTATGGGAGGGAAAGAGAAGTTTTCTGCATCAAACTTGAACTACAAGACACAATTTCCTTTAAAATGCAATTTCAAGAAATCACACATCAATAACAATTCTCTATTGTTTCTTTTTCAATAATTTCAACAATTGATTTTCAATACTTTTGAAAACAAAAATGATTTTGAAAGAAAAACATTGTTCACTTTTCAAAAAGGACCTACACCATGATGGTGAGAGTTCAGAAAACCAAAAAACCAATGAACAAGCAATAGATAAAAAAAACCCATACCACTCTTTCAATGGAAACAAAAATAACAAGCAAACCAAACTAGTCTTTTCAATTGCATAAGAAAAGTGATCTTTCAAAGAATAATCAAATGATAAAGACAAAGAAGATCAACTTTCAACCGATCATCGGTCCTTAACCAAACAAGCACACTCAGATTCTGAAATCAGAGAGTATAGATTTGCCAAGAAAAGTCAAGAAATTAAAGTAAAGAACAAGTGACAGGAAGAGCCTTTGAAATCCTAATACTATTCATGCACGAGAACGAAGACAAGAAAAACATCAATCAATGGTCCAAGAAACTCTTGTGAGGCACCTAAACTGATCTGGGTAGTTAAAGATGCAAAAACTCAAATCCAAAACTTTGAAAAAATGGTTTCACAAGCTGAGGGTATTACACAGTGCGAGAATGAGTGATTTTCGAAGGTGGGCTTTGAGAAGAGTGCGAGAACCTCACACTGAACCTAAAATCAGGGTGCGAACTCAGTATATTCTCGCAGGCCACTGTGGAGTGCAGTGTGAGAATGTCTGAAACTAGTCAAATTCATGGAAAAAGACACAAAATTTGAAGAGGCCTCTGGACCCAGAGGGTCTATCAGGGTATCCTGAAGACTCAGAGATTGATATGAATGGAGAAAAGTAAGGCAAGAGAAAATGGCCAAGGAAAAATACCAAAAATCACAAAGAAAATAAGTTGATTCCCCAGTGGAGTCGCCAATTTTGTTATTGGACTAATCGGTAGGTGTCGACACTAACAGATCTCCCTAGATCCACCTGGATCTAGAACAAAACAGGACAGGACATGACTCTTTCCCTAAGTTTTGACCATTGAATTAGCTAGTAGGAAGGAACAAGTAACATACCTTAGTATCGCTTCCTAGGGTCTTTGTTTCTCCCGGTGCTCTCGTGAGGTCAAGACCAAGACAACACAAACCAACCAAAGTGAAGATAGCAAAATATATTCAATTGTCAACTTATGTGTATGATCAAGGAATTACACAATAAAGTGAGAATAGATTTATGGGAAAGGGACATGCCACTGTATCATATTAATCGAAAGTAGAAGATTACAACCTGACCACCTTGATGTCGCAAGATTCCTTTCGGTGCCTCTTGGCTCTAACACACACACTTGCTCGATCCTTGCATGAAGAAGATCAAATCCTCTTGATAGACTTGCTAGAGTCTCCAAGCTCCTGTTCAAGCTAAGTCCTTCACACAATTCTTTCACCAATTCTCCAATGAATCTTGCTTAACCTTTTCCATGAGAATTCCATCAATATATAGGAGAGAATGAGATGGTTACTTAGATAAGAATGATCCCACAATATTAGGGAATCCAGTACAAAGATAACCATTCAAATGCCAACCCATTCTTCTAGAAGATTCCCTTCTAGAACCATCGAGAATCCATCTTTTTCCAAGCTTTAGAGAAGGTTTTGACCCTAGCTATGTAACACAGTGCGAGAAGTTTGCACCCTAGCTTAAGGCAACCTGCGAGAATGGGTCATTCTCGCACCCTGGTATATTAGCAACCTGCGAACTCTCTTCAAAAGTAAGTTTTTTGGGAAGAGATGAATGCCATTTTTCTCATGAGAAAGTTATTATGAGAAGCCTGAGTAAACCAACATCAAAACATCAACATGATGACCAAAATCATGGGTAACAGTACCAACTGTTCTAATCCGGTATCAATTGTGCTAATCCGGTACTAGAAATAATTCAAAATTTTGGAAATCTTCTAGAGGAAAATCGGGTACGTGGGTTTTGTCCAGAGCCATGTTTACATACATACACATGAGGAATAATTCACCCATATCACACGTGTGGACCTCTAGCTCAGGGGGAATGATTTTTCTAAAATTATTGAAAAACTCAAACTGCCAACTTGCACCTCGATTTTCGTGCAGATGGAATCAGATCTAGAAATTCTACGAAATGGGTTTTGTCTAGAATATGGAAAATTGAGTATAACGCGAGAAGGTTTTAAAAATTAGAATTGGTTTGGAAGATATGGGTGGGGGACTAACTTGAATCTGCCCAAATTGAAATAAATCCCAGATTTTTGAGGATTTTATCTAAAAATGTAATATTTGAAATTTGAGCATTGAGATTTGGTCCCATCAACTCCTCAATGATTATTCATGTAGAAATAAGCCGCATAGGGATATGAGAAAGAGCCATTAGTTTCATGAAGTTTTTGTAAGTAAGAGGTTTGTTCTTGTGAGGAAGCTTTAAGGGGTTAATTGCCATGTAAAAACATAGTTTTTGATCAAAAAGGAGAGTTGACTGTTGTTGATTCACTGTGCATCTTCTTCACTTGAGTTGATTTTCTTTTAAGCAGGGTTATTCAACATAGGAAGGGCCCCTCATTCTGAGTAATACCCTGCTACCCTATTTTACTCTCATAGATTAGATTGCTTGTGTTTATTTTTGTATAAGTTTCATTTCTAGTTTAGTTGTTATCTTGTTGATTTGCATTCAATTTTTGTAGAGCTGCAAGTTTAGTTTCAAGTTAGCATATACATATTAGCACATACTTAGGAATGATTCTTCAGTTGGTGTAATAGTGTTTTGCTTCTATAATTTCATTTAACATTGTTTGCTCATTCCACCATTGGATATTGAAGTGTCTCATTGCCATTCCATTCATTGATATTCATTTGTAAAATTATGCTTGGAAATCCAATAAAACAATATACAAGAAATTGTTCTAATATCATTGCACCATTTTCTTACACTCTTATTTCATTTACTATTTATGATAAATTGTCAAATCTGCAATTCGAGTGAACATAAAAGAGTGCATTTCTCATTGTCCAATCTTGTCATTAAGAAGATATCGGTTCTTTTTTCATGCATTTTCTGTAGAGCACTCTTATTTTTGTTGACACTTGTAACCATTTGAAGAATTGTTCTTGAGATCCAATTTTAGATTAATTTCACTTATTGGTCATTATTAGTTTTCTTTCATTGTGATTTGGCTTTCCCATAGTTTAGTTTCTATCGAGAATTTCAATTCCGTTTGCTTGTTTCTTTTATTGCATTTAAGTGTGGATCTGCTATAGGAAATAATCATTGAAGGAGATAAAACTTAGGTAAGCTACTCACGATTAATCACACGAACATCACCCTGAGTGCATGAAATACTGTGATCTAAGCCTTTATAGCACTAAGTTATTCCTACGTCCTAGTGATGAATAATTAGTGTTAATTTGCTGCAGTGTGGGTTTGAAGATTGTTTTGTCAGCTTTAGATTAGGCTAGACTAGGCTCTGATCCTATGTTTCCTACGCTTGCACCTCGAAGCTTATGAGCCCCGGTTGATAATTAAATGTGGGAATTAATAGTGAATATATTTAGCCCAACATTTTGGCGCCATTGTCGGGGAGGTGCTAAAGGGATTAGAGCATAGGTAGTTTTCTTTTATTTCTCCAAAGCCTTGATTGTTCCTTTCATGGAAGTGTGTTTCTTTTCATGCAAGCGTGTTTATTTTCATGCAAGTGTGATGTTCTTTTAAGGGTGACCTAAGGGCAGAGAGAAGACGGTAATACGTGAGGGACGAGCCCACGCATCCACTTTAGTGGTGTTACTCCAAAATTAGGTTGTCCTCTTCCTTTTAGTAGTTAGAATTTTTGTTTTATTAACATTAGCCATTTTTTATATATATGAGAAGAGAAGCTAACTTGTGTGAACAGATAACTTGGTGATAGAAGGATCCTAGTAGCGCCGTGGCGCTTCAAGTATATAATTGGGTTGCTTACATTTTCTTTTAGTTTGCTTCTTTTTATTTCCTTAGGAATTAAAAAATAATAATTTGGGCACTGTAAGAACCCCCCCTCTACACTATCCATGTGTGAAACAAGACCTATAAACCAACAACAAGGACTCAAAGATGATCAAGAGTTTGGAAGAACTCTCTCCATCCTAGCAGCAGCTAGGATCTCAATCTTTGCCTCACAAAAAGAACAAATATTGACAGCAGTTAAGATCCTATCCGCCTCTCCAGAAGTGATAGAAAAACAAGATTTCCATAAGCTACATCCATAAGAAGATCTAGAAGCCTCTTTTGATCACCCTTTCAAACCTGTAGAGGAGACTAAAGAATCATTCAATGGAGAGAAACTACTAGAACCTGAGATTGAGGAGTTCTTGACATGTATATCGCCAGCTCCAGTATGCATCCAAGAGACAAACCATCCATAAAAGATGATCTGCATGGCATGATAGAGGGAGACATGCAGAGTGGTCTAAATGAGGAAGTGAACCATGAACATCAAGATTACATTGAACATTGGTTCCAGATGACAACAAGATTGAAGCACCACTCTCTTCTTCAACAACTCTCCACATCATCATCAAAGCAGTTGGTTCTTCGTATTCTGGTATACATTAAAGATTATCTTTCAAACCCAAGTATGAATGTATTTCTACACCTGTTATGCACATGGTTACATTGGAAATATTCTTACATGTGAAATATAATTTCTTGTTCTTAGATAGGATAGAGTAAAAGTTGCATGTTAGTTAACCTAGTTCTAAATAAATGCAACATCTTTTCATGTTTCTTTTCAAATAAATGAAATGAGATGAATATAATATTGGTGATATAACATCAAAAACCAAAACAACTTAAGATATTTCTTCTTCTTACTACATACAGATTTCTGACTATTAATAATAAAAATTGCTCATAAGCCTAATATTTAAAATATTATGGGGATTTACAAAATCTTTAAGGTCTGCATAATGATTCCCATAGGTAACTTGTACATTCTAGTTTCATATCAGAACTTGTTATTCAAGCACTCTTTTCAAATAGTAACAAGAGAGTGAATGGAACTTCTACTTGTGAGGGAACATAATCTTATATGGAGAAGATGAACTTGGGGACTAGAGAAACCTTTAGGTCATTCTCTCATGGCCTCATTCACCACACATTAAGTAATTTTGACCATGATATGTCTTTCGAATAATCTGGATACATAAGTCTATTTTTCATACGAACAATCTTTTATGGGCAATCTATAAAATATCTTCCAACTCAATACCATCCCATCCTGTAAAAAGGTTTTCAAAGATGCTCCCTCATTCACCCATGCGAAAACAATCTATAAATTTTATCTTAAGGGTAAAGATTGGGACAAGAGCCTTTGATGGAAAATGGGTGTAAGAGGCTAATTTGTTGGGATACTGAACAGGTCTGTTGGCAGTGGGTACCGGCCTGTGGTATAACTAGGAAAACCCATCAGGGTACTGGACAGGCTCATGGGCAATGGGGCATTCTGCCTGGGAAGGATATTTCTTAGATTTCAAAATTACCCCATCAGAGTACTGAACAGGCTTGCTGGAAATGGGTTCTGATTTTGATGTCTTTCATTATGCCTAATCTATATTTGTCCGTATGAACAATATACTTGTGTAAATCATTAAGAAGAAGCATTCATGGTTGAACAAAAGGATAATGAACCTCATCTAATTGCCATTTGATAACGTCCGTAAGATGGTCTTAAGACCTCGTCAGTCATACCTTAGATGTCATTGTCTTAGAGGTGGGACCCATAAGTGTAGGAGTCTAATAAACTCAAATGCGAACTTTATCAATATCACTTGAATGACAGAGATTCTTTGAGAAATTAAACAGGGATGATTGGTTTCCTATCGGTTTCTCATTTATCAACGACCACTTATCTCCTCATGTTTTCTTGTTCAAGGATGAGAGAAAAAATCCCCCATCGTAATTCACATGGTTTCTTGAGCATACAACTATTAATGATTGATGAAATCGTATGTAATAAGTAATTTAGAAATTTTCTTTATGCTTGTAATATTTTAAAATAAATTTCATTTCCAAATCTACAAGCACGAATAAAGTTTAATTTTTGGTTGTTTCTTTAAGCATGGCATAAATGTATATTTCTTCTCTCATAATAATAGTATTGATTTAGTTCTCTTAGATTTTTGTGTTCCGGTACTGCTGGTATAGAAACCAGTAGGTTCTTGTACCAACAGTACAGAAGTTTGAATCTTTTTTCGAGGGTAATTTTTGCGGGATATTGTCACTAGCTCTCAGCTCTGGCATACTTCATTTCTCTCCTTCAGTCAACATGCATCGGTTCCACATAGTCCACTTTCATCTTGCAAAAATTTTATGTGCTAATGAGAGTTTGCATGAGGACATGCAAACCCGTGGGTTTGGGGGAGAGAGACATAAGGAATCTCAGTAGATCAACATTCATCAACTCTCTCTCCTAGATATCCATCAGTTCACAACCTTGCTCCACTTCATCTTCAAATTTTAGCAGTCTACATCATGGTTTTGCAGACATTTCGTCCTGTTCTACATAGTTTCCACTTCAACATGCATTAGAATTCAAAGCAAGGGTAACTTGAGGTAAAACTGGTACAAATATTTTTAATTTACTAAAAACTTGGAAAACATGATGTATAACCACTATTACCCACTCCACACTCCACTATGTATTATCACAACTACTCAATAAACCCTCCATATTCACTCCACTTGTCGTAATGAACAATATACTCTGATGATAAGACCAAGTAATGAAAATGAAATACGTGGTATAAAAATACAAAGCAACATCTATAGTGTCTTCTCTTCATACATCATAAAGAATTCTTAAGTCATGTCAAAGAGGATGAAGTCATTGTTGCCTATCCAAGCAAAGAACCACACAGTAAATAATGGTCTTAAAATTGATGTCCAAGTTCATACAACCACCATATGCACACCATTCACCATCACTCTGATACCTCATCCACTGCTTGTCCTCCATTTTTATGATAATTTTGTTTCTATGCTTGAAATCAATTTGTAATAGTTTCCAAAGTGTCATTCCACAAGAACTAACACCTACACAAAAGAAACAATGTCACATAAATCTATAAGCAGAGTATCATAAGTTCTTCACCTTGTTTGCATGAGGACATGCAAATCCTTGGGTTTGGGGTATGTTGAGCTCCAGTTTTGTTATACTTTCCTCCATACAAATACACTCATCATTACACCTTCTCTCTGCATTTCATCAATAATATATCGCTAATTACACCATAAACCTCCATTATCTCTTGTTATTCATCCTATGTGGTTAATATATAATTTTCCATATTTTTAGTGATTAAAAGGATGATTATACAATTTTTTTCCGATAATAGTTTAATCCTATGTTTCTATTTCCAAGAAACATGTTTTGTATTGTTCAGGTTCCGGTATATGCACTGTCCATGTTCTGGTACATGTACTGTTCATGTTCTGGTACTCACATTGCAGGTCATCTGATACTCCAAGTCATCAGGTACCAGAAAGTTATACAGTCAACCGATACCTGCACAGTCATCTGGTACCCACACTCCATGTCATCCAATACTCTATAGTGATCCGGTACTACCTTTTCATTCATCCGGTAGCATCTCTCTGCCTCTTCCGGTACCAGCTTCATCCGGTACCAGATTGCGCCTATTCTGGTACTAGCTCCATCCAATACTTTCATCGCGTTGGTATGGTACCCATAGTAGTGACTGTGTTCATTTGGTACTAAAACCTTGCCTACAAGATTCTGGTACTAATTGTTCTAATCTGGTACCAACTGTTCTAATCCGGTACCAACTGTGCTAATCCGATACTAGAAATAATTCAAAATTTTGGAAAGCTTCTAGAGGCAAATCGGGTACATGGGTTTTGTCCAGAGCCACGTTTACATATGGACACATGTGGAATAATTCACCCAGATCACACGTGTGGAACTCCAACTCAGGGGGAATGATTTTGCTAAAATTATTGAAAAACTCAAACTGCCAACTATTGCCTTGATTTTCGTGCAGATGGAATCAAATCTAGAAATTATACGAAATGGGTTTTGTCTAGAATATGGAAAATTGAGTAAAACGTGGGCAAGTTTTCAAAATTAGAATTGGTTTGGAAGATATGGGTGGGGGACTAACTCGAATCTGCCCAAATTGCAATAAAACCCAGATTTTTGAAGATTTTATCTAAAAATGTAATATTTGAAATCTAAGCATTGGGATTCGGTTCCATCAACTCCTCAATGATTATTCATGTATAAATAAGTCTCATAGGGCTATGAGAAAGAGCCATTATTTTCATGATTTTTTTTTAAGTAAGAGGTTTGTTCTTGTGAGGAAGCTTTAAGGGGTTAATTGCCATGTAAAAATAGAGTTTTTGATCAAAAAGGAGAATTGACTGTTGTTGATTCACTGTGCATCTTCTTCACTTGAGTTGATTGTCTTTTAAGCAGGGTTATTCAACATGGGAAGGGCCCCTCATTCTGAGTAATACCTTGCTAGCTTATTTTATTCTCATAGATTAGATTGCTTGTGTTTATTTTTGTATAAGTTTCATTTATAGTTTAGTTGTTATATTGTTGATTTGCATTCAATTTTTGTAGAGCTAAAAGTTTAGTTTCAAGTTAGCATATACATATTAGCACATACTTAGAAATGATTCTTCAGTTAGTGTAATAGTGTTTTGCTTCTATAATTTCATTTAACATTGTTTGCTCATTCCACCATTGGATATTGAAGTGTCTCATTACCATTCCATTTATTGATATTCACTTGTAAAATTATGCTTGGAAATCCAATAAAACAGTATACAAGAAATTGTTCTAATACCATTGCACCATTTTCTTACACTCTTATTTCTTTTACTGATTATGAGAAATTGTCAAATCCGCAATTCGAGTGAACATAAAAAGGTGCATTTCTCATTGTCCAGACTTGTCATTAAGAAGATATCCGTTCTTCTTTCATGCATTTTCTGTAGAGCACTCTTATTTTTGTTGACACTTGTAACCATTTGAAGAATTGTTCCTGAGATCCAATTTTAGATTAATTTCACTTATTGGTCATTATTAGTTTTCTTTCATTGTGATTTGGCTTTCCCATAGTTTAGTTTATATCAAGCATTTCAATTCTGTTTGCTTGTTTCTTTTATTGCATTTAAGTGTGGATCCGCTATAGGAAATAATCATGGAAGGACAAAAAACTTAGGTAAGCTACTCACGATTAATCACATGAACATCACCCTGAGTGCATGAAAGACTGTGATCTAAGCCTTTATAGCACTAAGTTATTCCTACGTCCCAATGGTGAATCCTTAGTGTTAATTTGATGCAGTGTGGGTTTGAAGATTGTTTTGTCGGCTTTAGATTAGGCTAGACTAGGCTTTGATCCTGCATTTCTTGCACTTGCACCTCGAAGCTTACGAGTACCAGTTGATAATTAAATGTGGGAATTAATAGTGCATATATTTAGCCCCAACAATCATCACTCTGAAGGTATTTCTTTTCTACAACATCGATCAATAATTTATTGCCTTATACCTTTGCTCAAGTTCAAGTGATAATTTTTTGTTTAGGTTTATTACACACAAATCCAACAAACAACAACCTTAATACTATTTTTTTCTTAGATCCATATGATAAATTTATCATGTCCTTAGTGTTTTCACATTTTTAAAATGTCCTTAATATGTCCAAAATCAAGAGGGATATCACATTAAATTAGGTGGTTGACCACTAATATTGGTAATTTCATCCTAGTCTAATTGTGCATCCAAAACTAAAGATATAATTTTTTTTATTTAGAACTGTGAATATGATGATGGACTACTAACTAACAACACGTGCACATGCAACTCAAGGTACAACCAAACAGGTACCTGTTAGATATTTCTTCATCGAGTGAGGAAATCTTAGAACAAATAGAGGTCGGAAATGCTACTGCATATAGTAGATATGATAAGAAAATAAGGACCAGAGGTGAAAAAGTCAGAATAAAATTTTGTAGATGCATGAAATTTTTTCTTGCTGAAGGAGGATCATGCTCTTATGATGATGAGAGCATAGGAGACATAGATGTTCCACTCAGGTATAAGCATCTGGTGAAGAAATGGGTACCTAAACAACTACCTCCTATAGATGTTGATTTCATTGTCAACAATATGCCATATCACATTGCACCATCCTCCCTGCATGGCTTGGGGCTATTTTCCATGGATGGAATAATTGTAAAATACAATACAGTAATTGAATTGATGGACTATGTCGGACCATGTTACAATTATAACGATTGGATGCGGCTAGTCCAGTACATGCGAAGTATTCAGAGATATGCACTCGCCGCAAATTATATACAACTAATAAACAAGGATAAAAACAAGGGAGCGACTATCTATATTTATGGAAGGCCTAAAGCTTCCAGAAATATTGCAGGGTTTATAAACAACACACGACCCGGGACAACAAACAAACAACCGAATTGCATATTTGAGGGACGTGAAGAGAATCGGTTAGTCCCGTGCACAATAAAAAAGATAGCTCCCAGGGAAGAGTTATTAGTGGATTACCATTTGAATCGAATAGAAGCATTGACTAATAGTGTGTAGATTCTTATGCAACACCTCTTTAAGAAACCTCTACTTATTGCATTATATTTTTTTATTATCTTTAACATTGTTTTTTTGTTATCATTAACAATTTTTTAAATATTTGGGGGTTCTAA
>JZKD02S1146618.1:53083-66854 GCA_000966675.3 Picea glauca | reverse complement strand
ATTAGGTCTTCTTACATCCGCCTTATTCTATTTTATTGATAGGTCTTATTAATATTGACCTTTATTACATCTGAATACATTGATCTACCTATGTGCGGGTTAGGACCTTAACATTCACCCCCACCCTGGGGCTGCGTCCACCAATTCTTATTCTTTATTATATCATTCAATCAGTTACAACACAGAGCCTCATAACCCTTCTTTGCATAGGACATAAGATCTGCGCAACTTGCTAGATCCTTCTTCCTTGCATACAACCTATTACACCAACTTGCACTTAACTCTGCAAGTCTCTTTCAATCATGCACAAAGCCCTTACAATTCGTACTAGCACTTAGCCTTTAACACTTATCATATCATCACATAGATTCACTTCTCTACTCCTCTTCTAATGGCCTAGACATCTATATATATATTACAAAGTAGGCCTACACATGGTTAAACCCATGGGCCAACATCCCATTCTCGTTACTTATTCCCATATCCAAAAAGGGGGCGGATATCCCGTGATCTCTGCTTCATCTTGCGCTCCTCCTTCGACAGGCTGTCGAAGTCCCAAAATAGGTCAACCTGACCAAGAAACTCTCAAAACTTGGTCAAGGGAAAATAGACCCCCAACACTCACCTGTGACTCAGCCCGAGTCACTTTGGTCTGAGAAATTTTGCCTCAAATGCCTCGAGCTTGGATCGATCTGCTTTGAATTGCTGTTGTGCGAAGACCTCTTTCTCGATGAATTATTGGATCACTCTGTCATTCACTAGCCCTTCTAGGCGTTGTTCTGTTGCGGTGACAACCTGTTTTAACTTTGCTCCTCATCTTTCAACCTCTGTAAACAAGTGGCATGCCTTATCTTGCATAGGTTGAAGTCGTTGAGTGAATTCCATCACTTTTCTTTGAAACATATGGATCCACTGTTGAGTTATGCGTTGTTCTTGAGACCTCTTCATTCACTCTATAACCGACAGGGCCTTCAACTGCGCCTGTAGTCTATTTGCATGATGCTTCACTTCTTGGAGTTGCGACTCCAGTGTCTGTAACTCTGGGTTTTCAGTGAGGTTTTCATATGTCTGAGTGCTGCGGTTACTCAGCTTCTTTCATTCCAATGCAAGATATTTTAATCTGTCAACTGCGTTGTGTGCAGTTGCTTCTCGTTGGTCCCTTACGTCCTGCGGGGTCTTGGGTACAGTGCGTAATTATATATCTGGGATCACTTCTTCAAGTTGCACCACCTGTTGTGGAACTCTCTCTTCTACCTTTACTTCAACAACTGTCACAGAGAGAAGTGCTCTATTTACCATTTCCTTAACTTCGAGTTCATCGGCGAGTAACTTATTCTTTCTTTGTTGTAACTGTTCTTTTTCTTCATCCCACTTTGCTTGTAGAGCAAGATTTTCTCGTTCTGCAGCACTAAGTTTCTCCTCAAGGTCTTTCTGTACTTGTGCTAAAGCCTGGGTGGCTTGTGCCATCTCTTCCTGAGCTTGTTGAAGGTGAGCTTCAACTGTATAGGCGATGTGGTGTAGTTGAGCTGGCTCATCACCTAGTTATGGTGTTTCCGATGGTAGAGGCGCAATGGAAACTACGCGGCTAGACTGTAGTGCGTGTTGCACTCCTTGGAGATCATCCTTAATCCGACTGAACATATCCTTTTTCTTATCTTCTTTCTTCTTCGCTATCTCCAACGAAGCATCGTTCAATGCTGCGATGATGAATTCGAAGTCATCTGAGGTGAGGGTGGTCTCAAATTTGGTCCTGGTTGCTTTCATTTTCTTCTGGGATGAGGGTTTCGGTGGGGAAATCTTCCTTCTCTTTGAAGGTTCCTCCTTGTCTCTAGGCGTTGTAACCTTGCCTTTCTTCTGTTCAACTTCTATGCCATCTATCTCTCTGCCATCTCCTCCTTTCTCTGTTGATATGGAATCGGTCTTCAAGGATGCACTGTCTAAATCATGGACATCTTCGGTCTTCTTTATTTTGCTAGGTCCGGCTGTATCTGGCGCAGTTTMTGGAATGTCTATATCGGACATCTCCGTAGGGTCTACTAGAATGAGGAGATCCACCGACCATTCCTTGGTAATTTCTTCTAAGTCTTCCTCCGTCATCTTGTAGTATGACTGCAACTGTTGTTTATGCTCATCAGCGCGTGTTGTGATATATATGAAATGGAGGTCTGCACTGAATTTCATTAAGGGTCAAAACCTATGGAGGGTATTCGGGGTCATACAAGGCACAGATTGGATGGCTACCTTCAACTGGTTGTAATAAGCCTGGAAGATGCCATTTGATTGCCATTGCTTGTTCATGTCACTGGAGTACCACCGTTTACTGAACTTCATGGCTAGAGGTTCAAAGGGCTCGATGTCTGGGAAGGTCGCACCTTCCAACATCTCCCATGCAATAAAAGCTATCAAGATGAGAAGCCATCTGAAGTGGAACTCATATCCTTGGTCATGTGCTTCCCTGCAGTCCAATTCCAACTGGTTTATGAGGTACTTCACCCAATTCATTTGTAGGCCCTCTGCGCACTTTCTTGCCAGGTCGACTACAAATCCAGTCACTTGGGTGGGTCGGGTCTTGCGAACTAACTTTCCTGTGATCAATTGACAGGCTAGGCACACTGCGCTGCTTTGGATAGAGGCTACCTTGTAGCCCCGCATTCATTTCTTGACATATCTATAGGTGTCTTTAATATTATGTGCAAGAGCGCGATCCATGGCTTTACCGGGATAGAAATTTTGTGGGTCAGGGGCTTCCATGCTTAGCCCTGTGATGTGATTGATCAATTTTGGATCCACTGTGATACAATGATTTAACCATAAGTATCCGCCATGGTAGCAGGATAATAGTAGTTTGATGCATGCATTCACTTCCTGGTGCCTTCTGAAGTGAAATATCCTCATGATGTTGAGCAGTGTGGACTGTGCGAGGTTATGGGTCCATTACTGGGGGACAATCTTCAAGTTCTTTCCCTTGGTTCTTGTCAGATACTTATGCAGAGTGAGCCTGTTGTACACCTTCCTGTCACTGAGGTTGAAGTCGTTAAACTTCAATGGTGCGATCTTATCTTGGTCTACATGCACTGCACGTATTCCTTTCGGGAGGTACGTAGTGACCAAAGAGTACTCAAATTCTCTGGGCATATTGTCATGATTGATTGCATCAATCAGAGGTGGTAGATAGGCGGGTAAAATGCTCAGAATCATCTTGGCATTAACGAGATTATCTTTGTGCTTAGTTCATTTTTCATATGCTGGTCGGGATGGTCCAGCTTGAGCAGTGGATGGAGATGCTTGAACTGTCCTTGTGGATGAAGCCTGGATTCCTTTAGACATCGACATGAATCTCTTAGTCATCAAGTTGATCAAAACTTCTTCAACAACTTTCTCTACGGCACTCAATTTTTCTGACATGCACACTCGGGGTGAACAATTGTGGGTTCGGGTAACAACTTAGATACAATACTGAGTTAAAGAGAAAGAGTGTGGTGATCACTGTATAAACTTAGGTTAGTCCGCGGGCTCGAATTCTCAATTAGAAAAATTATTCTCGGTGCATGGCACGATGAGATAAATAGGTAATCTGATAAAGGTTTGCTTGCAACGGGTATGAGCCTCCATTACCTCTTGCTCGATCCATTATGGCGTGGTATAATAGTTTGATGATGAACATTTATTGCCTTTCTTCCCATTCAGAGCGGGAGTCGAATGGATATATAGATCCCAACGACTATATTGCTTCGCCCTGGCAAGGTACCATATGTCGTTGTTCTGATATCCCGACGAAGTTCCAATTCTGCAAATTTTCTTTCTGTGAAGTTCCTTCTGGAATATTCTGTAACTTTTCAATCTTAACCCTCTTCTTACTTATCTTTCTATCCTTCTTTCCAGTGATCTTCGGTGCAGTATGTCTTTTTCCATTCTGATTCTTATCTTCTTTTAACATAGTCACTGTATGCTATGTTGATTCTTCCCTAGGGTTCCTAGATAATACTTCTTCTTTGTCTGGGATAAGTACTTCAATATTCTATGGATCCTCTAGTGTTCTCTTAACTTTGATATATGGGTGTCTATCATTAAATATCTTTGATTTTCTCTCCTTCTCTTCAATCAAGCGTGCGATCCTTCTGCTCATAAAATCTTTTAACACTTTCTTCTTCTGTTCCAAAACTTCTTCTTCTTATTTCCATCTAGCTTGATCTCTATTAATCCAAGGTTTTCCTATTAACATGGTAAATGGGGCACTTTCTTCAATAAATTTAATAATCTCAAAATCTTCTTCCGTCAAAGTTCCATTGACAATCACAAGTATCGGGGTGAGCCTCCCACACAAGTTTACTAGCTTTCCTCTGAATAACCCTATCCCTCCTAATGAAGGAATCATAGTAGGCCTCCCTATAGATTCCCAAGTTCTCTCTGTCATGGTATTCACCTGTGATTCCTCATCTAGAACATAGTCAATGTCAAAGTCTGCTATTCTTTCTTCGATGAATTCTTTCTCTTTGAAGATCTCTAACAAGATGTCATGTCGATGGTTATTCAGGGTTTCTCTTATCTGTAGCAATGATTGCTCGGATCCTTTCTGGGATTCTGCCATAATTTCTAGATCTGCCTTAGGGTTTTCTTGATTCAGACTCATTCTTTCAATCTTAGAAATCATTCTAGGGCAATCCAGTACTTCATGATCTAGAGGTTGACAACATAGGAAACTAGGTCTTCTATCAGGGCATTCCTTAGCCAGATGTCTCAGTCTTCTGCAACTGTAACACAGGGTTATTCCTCTCTTTGTTTTAAATGATCCCCAACTTCTTCTATACCGCGCACTAGGATCATGGTAGCTAACCTGTAAAAAATTCTTTCTAGGATCCTGCATCCATTTGTTAGTCCAAACATTCTTTCTATGCATAGGTATAACATATCTTTCGCTATTATTATCATATCTACTCATATCAAACCTTCTTTCATCTATTAATGCCCTAGTTTTCAAACTAGCACATACTCTTTTAAACATACCTAAATCCATACTCTAGAAACAAAAATTTCCACTTATCTTTTACTTCTACAGAGCAAAAAGCCTCCAGATCTAAATTTTTTTAACTATTATTTACCATTATCAGAGCACAGAGCTTGCAGATCTTACCTCTTTTAATCAGAAATTATCACTTTTACCTTTCTTAGAGAACAAAGCTTTCAGATCTTGCTTCTTTCCTTCAGATCCAACCTCCTTTCTTTAGATCGAGCTTCTTTCTTTCAAATCCGACTTATTTATTTTAGCATAGATCTTTATAAGTCAAGTAGAATACTGCGCACTAGGGTACATATCTACGCACAAAGGTTTCATGGTTTTAGGATAGATCTTTGCACAAAGCTTCTTATTTCTTAGTTCCCAGCAATCACAGTTCAGGTCCTGGCAACGAAAGAATTTGTTGGCACAGGGGCAGACCCAGGGTTCAACGCTACAACATCACACCAACAAAGCCATAATTGTCGTCCCTTTCAGCGGCACCTGCGAAGTAGATGAAGTCTCACCCGAGGTAGAGGCAGGGGTGGTTGCAAGACTCACATGTCTGCAACCTTAGTTGGGACATATATCTATGATTATAACACTTAATACAACTCTTAGCACCGTCAGTTCCTCAATATGCAATCACTATTCACTTCCCTGATGAAACAGAGCTTTGCAACATTTACACTAATCTACAGTATTTAAGCACTTAGCATATATAAATGGGTTAGAATGAGAATATCAAGCACTAAGCATGACTATCTTGATCAGATCTAACATTCTTACATATCATAAGAACAAAGCAGAAGTAGATCTATCTAAACATCTTAAAACACTTAGAAAAAGAAGACATAAACACATTATGACAATAACAAAGCAAGGCAACACAACGTTTACGTGGTTCACCCCCACCCTGGGGCTATGTCCACCAATTCTTCGTCTTTATTATCTCATTCAATCAATTACAACACATAGCCTCATAACCCTTCTTCGCATAGGACAGAAGATCTGTGTAGCTCGCTAGATCCTTCTTCCTTCTGTACATCCTATTACACCCACTTGCACTTAGCTATGCAAGTCTCTTCCAATAATGCACAAAGCCCTTACAATTTGTACTAGCACTTAGCCTTTAGCACTTAGCATATCATCACATAGATGCACTTCTCTACTCATTACAAAGTATTCCTACACATGGGTAAACATATGGGCTGACATCCCATTCTCGTTACATATTTCCATATCCCAAAAAGGGGGCCGAGATCCCGTGATCTCCGCTTCGTCCTGCGCTCCTCCTTCAACAGGATGTCAAAGTCCCAAAATAGGTCAACATGACAAAGAAACTCCCAAAACTTGGTCAAGGGCCAACAAGGCTGCCACAATAGATGTTGCCTCAGAGTAGGTTGTACAACTGAGTGCTCCACCTGCCAGTGACTCTCCATCGATGCTCAAGATATTCACAGTGAGATAATGTGTTGATGATCAATTTTTATGTATCATGAATGAAATTGATTTTATGCATATTTTTTTAAATTTCATGATCTCAGATTTGTAACTAACACAGGGTGGCATTGTTGAGATATTAGGGTCATGGAGGAGGGTGACATCCTCACAATTTCCAGTACCATTTGCAGTGAGTTGTCTTATGTTGAATCACAAAGTATCATTTTGTAAGTATTTTAATTCATTGTTGAAAAAACTTATAAGAATGTTTTTATCTTTGTGCAGTCTCTGGAGCGACGAACCACACCCAAGCGCAAAACCACTCAAGGTGATTCTTCGAGCAAGAGAAGAAAGATCAATTTCCAGGATACTCCTGAGGGTGGTGAGGGTGGTAGTGGTCAATGAGTGACCAATGACTACCATTTTGTATCTAGGTCACCATATGACTATTTTTTATGTTAGGGAACTTGTTGTCGTTTTGTATATTGGGCATGATGTGCCATTTTGTAAAAAATGTACAATTTAGACAATGTTGAATATATACACACACATACACATTTCATGGCACGTTTTTTATGAATCTCATTGTTTCTACATTCTATGTTGATGAATGTATGAATTTGAAAGTGTATGAATGTATGAATTTATTTAGTTTGATTAATTACGTTTTAAAGTGTTAAGGAAGTTGATGTAAGTAAGAATAATTCATCTTCTCTAAAGTGATTATAAATACTTGTGTCACGCATTAACTAATATCTTATGGTGGAAAATACTGCTAAGTGTTAAATCCATATGCAATTAATGGTTCTCAAGGACCTAAATTTGACAAAAGACTGAAGTCCCATCCTAGTTAAGACTCCATGAACCAATAATAAGAATCATGTAGGATAACATAATCACAATAGAAACAAGAGAATTGAAACCTCACCTTACTCTATCCAAAATGAAGCATGGTTCATTATAATAGAAATCACAACATGTTACAAGGGTTTATTAATACAAAATCAACACATAAAATATGAGTGCACAATAAAGCCTCACATCAAATAAAAATATACTCAAATTCTCCATTAAGCTTGCCAAAATGTTCTACAATGTATCCCAAGAGGAGAGCCCCTAAATACCCAAATTATCCACTCTTTACAATGGAGAGAGATAACTCTTCTTTATAGAGTGAGTCTCTTCTCTTATACAATAAAATATTATTATTTGCTAACTAACTCCATGACAAGTCCAATAAATATTATAATAATGAATTAGTTAGATCTCTCCTAAATCCATGGTTGACCATTTTACAACATGCGGATATTAGCCTCTCCAAAGCAATTTTTCCTCATCCAAAAATAGTAGTAGTATGCACCAAATAATGCTAATGAAGGAGACACAACACCAAAAACAAGCATCAATCCAATTCAAATGTGAAGTGTCCACATGGAATGTTCCCTCCAAGAATGTGCATACATGCAATTACTTCACATGTGTGAATTCCAAGGTATCCAACTCCATGGATGAATGTGCAAGGTACCAAGTGGATGGGGCACCCATGTAAGGCCTGTCCATACAGAGCCTTACCAAACAAAAATCTAGATATAGAAATGCTATCATAATTTCTTTTTAGTTCACTATTTAGCATAATAGTAATTCATTGTTAAACCGAATTTAAAAATGAGCAGCATGATAATGAATAACATGTTCAGCATAATAAAAATGAACAATATAACAATAATGAACAAAACATAATAATGATAATAAATACCTCAAACTGATGTTGTTCTGAAGCTCTGCCCAAAATTGATTAACCTCCTATCCAGCTAGGAACAGCCTATCCGACTCCCTAGCCCCAGGATTCCTTACGGTTTCCTGGCCCCCGAGCCCAAAATTTCCAGCAACACCAGTGCCCTGTGAGACTTACCCAAAAACCATTCTTCCAATTTCCTCCTCCTCCTCCTCCTCCTTCATAAATTCTCAAACCAAAATAAAAATGAGATCCTCTTCCAAGTGCTCCCCTCCTCTCTCAAGTCCCCCTCATTAATCCCCCAACAACCTTATCCTCCCATTAATTCCCCAACAACCTTATCCTCTCATTAATTACTTCATCCACTTTTAATAATAAAATAATAAAAGACTCATTTACTATATTTTAATAATTAATTAAATTCAAATTTAAAAATTAAGATAAAAATTAATCAATTTGGGTTGTTACATACACCCACCCTTCAAGAAACTTTGTCCCGAAGTTAGAGTAATTTACAATACAAGGGTAACGACACATGATTCATACATCCACATCTAATAAACAACACCATCAATTTAAAACACTTGCACATACTAGTGTACATGTGCAAGCCATAAATGTGTAGCTAGCATATAGAGGACTCGTACATGTACTAATGAAAATAATTATCACACCTAAAGTAATTCTTGTATGCATTCAATCCAATCAAAAAGACCATTCATTTCATAAAAGATATTAAACTATTTAAATGTCCACGGAATTCCTCATTTACAATGATTTAGCATAAGCTACATTCACTTAGATAATTTTAGTTTAGTTAAGTAAATATAAATATACATATATTCTTCATTTTTTCAAAACAAATAAAGATGAAATCCAGAAATTCTTCTATAAGGAGAAATCCCCACACACTCTCAACTACTTCTATTCATCCTTCCTCCCTAACTTACTTCCATCTTCCATCCCTGTCCTTCCTCTACTGGCCTATCTTGGAGCGTCAACTATATTGACCTAACTTCAAATAGAACCCGTAAGCGGAAGTGTCAACTCTCTTGACCAAGCTTCCCCGACAGGCAACTGACAGTCATCATCACATGTCTAGGGGAGCATGAGTCAACATCGTCCTCCCATGACTCCAGGTTTCAGAGGATACACAGTGGGAAATGCCTCCACCCCTCTTAATAAGACTAGGGTCCACACCCTACCATGGAACATACAGTGGCACTATGTTGTTGGGAATTTTGTCATCGTATATTCAGTTTTAGGCAGTCTCACCACCTGAAAACCTACACTGGTCCATATATCATATCAATGCATTTGAACTAATATAATTTCACATACAAAATTTATACCATACTGTTTCCTGGTCGATGCTCACGACATCAACCTTTTTTCATGATTATCCTTTGGCTATTTCATAGCCTCTCAACCTGCAGTTTAGTCTATAACACAACTCATACATATCCATGCATCATCATCACGTGAATGCATTTAATCATAATCTCAACCCGGTAACCACGTACCAACAACTTTAAATGTCAAAATTTTCAAGTTATAAGTAGATTGCATAATATCCATCATAATTCAAAGAGCGTTAAACATTCATAGAATTGACATTCACATAGGTTCATATGTCCTAAAATTTCAAGTGTATCATTATTAGTTTCACAGTGAATAGAAATAAATGGTGAATTAGGCCTTAAGTAATTCTCGGTATCTAAGTCAAAAGGTGGCATTGCATACACCACCATTTAAAACAAAACTTCTTCCCGAAGTTATGTTCATTCTCAATATAAAGGGGAAATTCATGACACATGTTATATGTGTCATCTATGATTTCAAACCCTATTCTATATTGGTCCCATTGTACCTTCACTGATTAAAACAATGTTGAGGCTATTAATATATTGATTACAACTACACCTATTTAGCAGGAAACTAACTAATTCTTGACACTATTTCATTACCACTTGTAATTGAATTAAGGAAAAGACACACTTCCCTTATAGATTTATTCTTCATAAGTTTCATATAGGACCCCCCCATAGTTAATGTATAGTCTACTCATTTGACTGCTAGTTAGAGCATTTTCTCATCGTCGATTCTCTTGTTAAGTGAATCTTTAATTGAGTTTGATACAAATTTCATTAATTCATACGTATAATCCCACCCGACATATCGTGATAATTATAAACAATCATTATTGACTTTTATTAGCATTCTAGACTAACAATGCATATGCCATCACTAATGATATTGGCATGCTTAGGAACATTGACTAAGATACTTCTAATTGATTGTTATATGATGCTTTCACTTCATGGTTTATTTGGTCTTTGTCTTCAATCTCACTTTCCACTTAAGTCATCAAGCTAGATCTCCACCAAGTTAATGTTGAGTATAGGATTTTCTTCATCATAGTCGAGGAAAATCATGATTTCTATCACAATTCACTATTATAAATGTGCATATACGTAAAGAGAACCATCCCGACACATGGGTTAGTGAGTGTTTTATTTATTTATTTTTCAAGAATAAATTTACTATAAGGGTTCATTCCAAAATCTTTAGTCACTTGTCCTTAAGGTATTCTCTTTCCATAATTGTACTACACATGTCTAAAAATTATATGCTCTATACTTACATAATAGTTGCCAACTATGATCTCTATCTCTTTTCTTATCCATGTTAACACTTTCAAATACTGTCTCCCTACTATGAAATAAGTCTACCAATAGGAATCATGTTTTCATCATTCATCATCTAAATTTATTATTTATTATTTATTATTTTATTTTTCAGGAAACTCTAATTAAAATAAATAACTAAATTGATTAATGTCTTTTAATATGTGTGTTCCCATTTAGACAACTCACCCTTCTCATAGGGAAAGTGCTATTGTTCTCCAAAGGAACACCCCCTTTTCACAAAGTGTTCTATATGAAGCACATTTTCCCCTTTTATGACACTCTCTTCATTATTTGTCTTAATCAACTAGCAACAATTAAAATACTTATCGCTGATCTTACTAAAGTTACAAAACCTTAACAAGATATACATGAACTCCACTCTAGTTTATAAACAATATGTATCCCCTCTACATAATAACAATAAAAAAAAAATGTAAATATTCAAACTAAGTTGATAGAAGACATTGTTATACAATGAGGAGGTTTTCAAAATAACTCTATCGAGTAAGGTCACATGAATATTTCATTTCTTTACACTATCCTAAATTCAAATCCCTAAAGAAACAGAATAAATAAATAAATAAATAAAAACCCAATTATTATTATTATTATTATTATTATTATTATTAACACCTAACACCTAATCTACGAGAACCATCATTGATCTATTAAAATATAAAACACCAAAACTTAAAACTTGTTGACATATTTGTGAAATCAATTTACTTGGCATTGCATATGTCATTGGTGTCTCACCCATGTTGACCCAATCTCACCCATAGTGACCCACATTTATGGGTTCTTAACAATGCTTTGGTTGGTCATCTAAGGTAATAGAAACTATAGGAACTTGCATTGTGTCCCTCAAAATCATACTTATGGATAAGGCTTAAATTAGCATTGTCAAATTTTCCTCTTCTTATTTTTATTACACACACACAAATATAAGAAGAACTTGCACTTCTTAGTTTTTAATTACCAAACTTCATAAATTCACATAATAAGTTTTGACAAGACAAGTAAATGAAATATGTCCCTTTAAATATGGGTAAATATTTGGGTCAACATATATGTTTGGCTACATTTATTATTATTATTAGATGACAAAGGTAATATATATATAATCTTTTTATTTCTATACAATAGAAGTCTTAAGTAACAAACATATTTAGACCTCCACTTTACTAATGCTAAACAATCCAAGGTTTTATACTTTCACACTAAGTATTTGACCTTTCTAAAATTACCCCTTGTTGTATGTGTAGCACTATGTTATAATCCCACTACAAGATGTACAAAACATATTTAATGGAGGCTTTCAAGCACATCAAGTCTTGATGTGAATAATACAAATAAATAAAAAATCCACAAGTAAACTCATATAATTTCCATCAACATATCAAGGATTTGTCTAGATGTGTTGTTTACATTATTGGCCCATCAACCAAATAATGAGATCTCACATATTAATGAGAAATTGTTTGAAAGTATCGATTTGGTAGAAAGGATTGTATTGATTTGATATCCACGTATTCTATGTATGCCATATGTGATATGTTGATCAATGATCCAAAGCATCGATCAATTCCACATCAATCAAAACATATTCCTAACTAAATGATATTATTAATAATTCAATCGACAAAACCATCCATTCAAATGAAAATGGTTGAGCAAAGTCATACAGGTTGTCGCTAAAAACAAAATAAATAGTAATGTATTGTGCTTACTATAAGATTTGGTATGCTTTGATGTTGTGACTAGAGAGGCTAGGAGTGATATGTAATATGCTCATTGAATAAATAAATAATAGAATTTTCATGGCCACCAATGCGCATGCAGATGTTTTTTTTTTATGATGGATTATCATCTATATTAATGACATCATCAACCAATAGACCATATATAATGGAATAAGAATATAAAGAACATATCATTGCTTTCCATGCATGCAATGTGTAGGGATATAGATATTAATAGGGAGGGAAATGAATCTAGATGGATCCATATCATACATCTATTCCTATATTCATATATACACGATCCCTATATGTGGATCAACCCAAAAACCAAACAAAGAGGACATTGACTCTGACAAATAGGTAGCCTATGCGTTAATAACCTGATTGCATTTAATGCTCCCCCCAAAAAATGTGTGGTTCAGATATCGACTGGAATTAATGGTGGAGAGACTGTCTCCATTTATCACTCGTGAACAAGAGGTTATTGTTGTGGAAAAAGAGAATAATAACGACTGCACTTAATAGTGGAGAGACCGACTACATTTATCCCTCACAAATGAGAGATTACTGCTGTGTAAAAACAAAATAATAGCAACCGACTACAGGTGTGGATCTATCTACAATTGTACAAATATTGAAATTAATGCAATTGTACAAATATTGAAATTAATGCACTGAGTGGTCTAAGGCGCCAGACTCAAGTTCTAGAATCTTGACAATTTTAAGTTCAGGACTACTCTGATAGGTCACAGGGATTTGTTAACACCTGTACAGTTTCGCCCAATGAATATCTCTGTACAAGTGGCGGTAAGGATGGGGTTGTCATTCTTTGGGACCTGGTTGAGGGTAAGCGTCTGTATTCTCTGGATTTTGGTGATATTATCAATTCAATGTGATTCAACCCGAATAGGTATTGGCTATGTTCTTCTACGTAAAAATGTGTGAAGATCTGGGATCTGGAGAGCAAGAGCATGGTCGAAGAGCTTCGACCAAATTTCAATCTGACCAAGAAGGGCCAGAGATGCATATTAGATCTGGGTATAGAATGTTAGATATAGATTTCTCCACAGCCTCAGGGTGCACGTAGTCAGCTGAGAAGACAATACGAAGGGTGATTTCATCCTTTATTTATGGCAGTAATGAACATGTTTAATGAGGGCACGTTAGA
>JZKD02S1146618.1:30805-45226 GCA_000966675.3 Picea glauca | reverse complement strand
CTTGAAGACAATACCATCACAACACGTTAATCAACATACCTCAAGCATTTACATAACCTATTCAACAAGAAAAACTATACAAAATAGTTATTGAATTTCAGTGCAATTTTCCCAAACATAACTTGTGCAATCTGCGTGAACCAACACAATTTTGAATGTGCAAACTGCATGGTTTGTAGGACTATCTCCACAAGAACCTGCGTTGATGTGAAAATGGCACAATTATGTAATTGGTCGGGCCTCAACCACTTCTAGATTAGAGTGTATTATTCAAGATTTATGAGCGGAATGAAACTAACATCAGACTGAATACAATAAAACAGAGATACAAATAACAACAACAAATATCTAGTGAACAATAACTTCTATTGAATCAATAAAATAGGTTGAAATGGTAAAAATGTTGAACTGAAACAACTTTCTCGAATGGTGGTAGTTATCTCTGAGAAGCAATGTGGCTACTACACGCATCCATTTGAGCAGAATGATTACAATGAGGATCCAGAGGCCTTTTTAACATTACTCATGAATTCTAAAAACATAGACATCCAAAAACCTAACCCTAGGAGAGGAATCACCAAAAGTTATGTGGGCCTCAATGGGTAAGTTGGCACCTCAACTTCGCGGGGTCGTAACTTTTGCATACAACCTCCATTTTAGGCGTGTGATAGCCCATTGGAAATGTATTTTTGGTAAATACACATTATGCCATCAAAATCTAACTCAATATATAGTTTGACTATGGAAAGCCAAAAATACATTGTTTAGGGCCCCAAAATGACCTAGGAAGTACAAAAAAATGTATTGACATGAAAAATTCCAAAATAATTTAGTTGGAATAGGTGGATGGACAACAATATCCAACTAGATGTTGTGTATGGTTTCAAGATAGCCCCAAAAGTGTATAACCCACAATTACAAAGAAATGTCATCTTTACAGAGAAACGTGTTGAACTAAAAAAAGTGTCAAGAGGAGCCAGTTGGAATAGGTGGGTGGCCACCAATATCCACCTAGATCGATATTGCCCCATTAGGAAAAAATGGTATCCATTACATTGAGTTCTCCCATCAGGTGAGGAAATTTATTCTTAATTTGGCCCCGGGTGAGCCACTTTCCTTGGTGCAAGAGATTCCCTACCTTGAAAACCCAATAAAGTTGGATCCTCTATTGGCGAGTTCCCTTGACCTATGTGTCCACTATATGATCAGTGGATTCTTGTTCCACGCAGTCAGGTTTGAGCTCTATTGGTGTCAATTGTTCTGTGATCTCTAAGGTGTTCAATAATGGTGGAAAATATGGCTGGAGGAGGTCCACATTGAACACTAGGTGCAAGCCAAGGAAGCATGGAGTGTTTATCTTAAAAGAATTATCACCCACAACCTTGGTGATAATGTAATGCCCATAGCTAAGTGGAAAAAACTTCCAATGGGCCCCTGTAAGGTGATCTTTCTACAAATGTAACTAGACCTTGTCTCCCACCTGAAACTTTTGTGGTACCTGGTGTTGATCATGGCACTACTTGTACTTAGCATTGGATTTTTATAAAATTTCATGGACTTGTTGGCGGATGTGAAAAATCTACTCAATTAATATGGTTTCTTTGTCGGCCTTATACTTAACATGGGAATATTATATCTATGTGGTTACAAGAGGTAGTGCAAGATCAATGGGACCCAAAGGCTGGAATCCCAACCCCACCTGAAATGGGTTATGGCTGGTGGATTTGTGGAGAGCCCTATTGTACCTTTGTTGAACATAGGGAAGACTCTCATCCCATGTACGCAGATGCTTAGAGTTATACATGCATAGGATGTGAAAAATCATTTGATTGATGACCTCTGTTTGACCATCGGTTTGAGGGTGGAAGGTAGTGGATTTGGTGAGCTTGGTATCCAACAGTGACCAAAGACTTGACCAAAATGTGTTGAGGAACCTGTTGTCACGATCGGAGATGATGTTCTGTGGTATCCCAAAATGGACCCACACTCATTTGAAGAAGAGCTTGGTAGTATCTTCCACTGTGATGCTCTTCTTTCAGGCTATGAGAATGGCCATCTTCGAAAATCGATCAACCACCACAAATACACAATAATTTCCTTGCTTGGTGGAAGGAAGGAAAAACATGTAATCCATCGATATGGATTCCCAAGGCCTCTTAGGAGTAGGAAGAGGGGTGTATAATCCTTTCTTCTTGATGGTTGGATTGGAAATGGACAGGTAGTGCAAGATCTGATATACTTGCTGACGTCCGGTTGAAGTTTTGGACAATAAAAATGTTTTTGTAGAACGACCACAAATTTATCCATGCCAAAATATCTAACCATCCGACTGTAGTGAGACTCCCAAATCAACTTTTCACACTTTCTTGCAGGAACACAGAGGTGACCTATATGGCATAACAGTCCATCCTTAATGTGAAATTCAATGACATTCGTGCCTATACCCAAGAGTTGATAGGTGGTGGTGAAGTCATTATCTCACTGATAAGGTAAGGGCCAATCATATGCTGCATTCCCATACGAATGGAGCACGGTGGTGAGTGCATCCACGGGAGGTCGTCTGAGGCAGTCAATGACACAATTTGTGCTCCTTGTCTTATACTTGATGTTGAGATGGAATTGTCGCGGGTATGTGGACCACTTTTGATTATGGTCATTTTGAAACTTCCCTTGTGTCTATATGAATTGCAAAGTCTTGTGATCGGTGTGGATGATTGTCTACTTCCCATAATGTAATGTTTTCATTGACAGAAGGCTTTCACAATGGAATACATTCCCTTGTCATAGGTGGGGTATGTTTTGAAGTTATCTGAGAGTGTCTCACTATGGTATGCTACAGGATGACCATACTTAGTGAGAACTGTGCCTACATCATAGTCGGATGCATCAGTCTCAATATTGAACGATTTTTATAGATCGAGTAAGGAGAGTACTAGAGCTGAGCACAAGAGATGCTTCAGATAATCAAATTCTCGTTGTTGTGCCTTCCCCCATGTGAAATTTTCCATTCTACTTCCCTTGGTCACTTGGATGAGGGACCATGCAATGCGGGATAACCCCAACATGAACCGTCAGTAGAAGTTGGCAAGTCCCAAGAATCTCTTAAGCTCGATTAGTGTGGTCGGGGCTGTCCAATCATGGATGACTTTTCTCTTAGCTGGATCCACATGTATGCCATGCTTATCAACAATGTAGCCCAAGTATTGGACCTTGTTCATGTCAAAAGAGAATTTTCCAAGTTGGCATATAACTTGTGTTGTTGCAGAGTGCTCAAAACCTACTGAATATGTTGCATGTTCTCCTCCCAAGTTCTGTTGAAGATGAGGATGTCATCCAGATATACCACCAAAAAAGAGTTGGTGAAGGGTCTCAATACATCATCCATCAACCTCATGAAATTTGTTGGTGCATTTGTTAATACAAAGGGTATGACCAACCATTCAAGGAGACCTTATTTAGATTTGAAAGTTGTCTTCCATACATCAGTCGGTTCGATGGGAACCTGGTGGTAGCCATAATTTAGGTCAATCTTGTTGAATAACTTTTCCCCCTTGAGTTGGTCAAGAAGGTCATCAATTCAAGGAATTGGGTATTGGTTCTTGACTATGATTTTATTTAATGCTCTGTAATCAATGCAGAGCTTCCAGGTCCCATCTTTCTTCTGCACCAATACAATCAGGCTTCTGCAACGGGAGGAGTTGGGTTTGATGTGCCCCTTTTGAAGCAGTTTCTGGATATGATGTTTGATTCCATCATTTTCCATCAGCGAGCCACAATATACTGGTCCATTATGAAGAGGTGCATCGGGGGTTAGATCAATTGGATGCTTGACTTGGAAGTGCGTCAGTACCCCAGTGGGTGAGGAGAAGATGTCTTTGTACTCTTCCACGATCCTGTCCACTTGATTATGATGGAAAGAGAGGCTCTGTGTAGAGGTCACAGATGTGGCAACGACCTTCTTCTTACTGTAATCATGGATCACAAAGAAGATGAACTTCCTGGTCTGTGAAATGAACTTACTGCATTTCTTAGCAAAGATTAAAGAAATAGCGGTAGGTGACGCTACCTCTGGTATCCTATATAATTGTCTACACAAAGTAATAATAATATTGTGGGGTATAGACTCATACACAACATGTCACTTCCACAAATATGGTTGTCCTAAAATAACATCACAAACTTCAAGGGGAGAAATATCACATAATACCTCATCTTTGAAGGTCTTGATGTCGTACGGAAAACGACACAGTGGCTAACGTTGAGATCTCTTCCTTGGAGAAGCTAGCCGATGGTGTAGGGTTTTCAGTGAGGTGTCATTGGTAGGTCCAACCAATTGATGACCTCTATTGAGATTAGGTTCTTATGACTACCGCTATCGACAATGAAATGAATTGACCCCCATTTACCCACATTTGTGAGTGAAAGAGGTGTTCCCCTTCCTCTAGTTCTTCTAGTTCACTTGGTTGTACTTTGGTGGTAGCAATAGTGGCGTTGGGTTCTACATCAATAATTTTCTTCCCTCCTTCTGGATTTGATTCAGAGTTAGTATCTACCTCTGACTCGGAAGATTTCAGCTCCACCACCAGTGACTCCATGGAGTGACATTTTTTGGTTTTGTGCCAAGGGATTTTATGGTATTCACACCACTTTCCTGTTTCCATCTTCGACTTCTCATTACCCTTATTGGTTTTCAGCTTGGACTGGTTGTCCTGAGAGTGGCCATTTTTTCTTTGTTCCTTGTTTTACTGGTTGGGGATGCCTTTTCCCTGCTTCGACTGTGAGGAGTTTGTATATCCAAACTCTCGTTGCTTCTGCTTAAATTTTTGCTCAATCTTGACAACATATCTATAAGCCACACCTAATGATGTGATGTCTAGAAAATCCAATTTTTTTTTAATGTATCTATGTATACATGAATGGTATTTGACCACTAAATGTCGTTTAGAGTATTTGATACCCAATTTGGTGCACAGGGTATGGAAAATATTGGTGAAATATGGTACTGTCTGGTCCCTTTCCTAACGCAACGTGGTTCATCTTATGTACTGGTCCTCATAGCTTCCAACATGGCACTATTGTTATTTAATGTCATCCCTAAAGGAATCCCATGTGGGGGCAATCAAAAATATTGTATATTCCTCTATGTCCCTTTCCTCGGAGTAAGTATCCCACCAATCCTTAACATAGGGGACGACCTTGAGGAGTGCAAAAGTAATATTTTCCCTATCGAAAAAATTATTGACCGAAAAATACCCTTTGAGAAGATTCAACCATTTATCTATAGCATCCACATCTATCAGTCATTCAAATAATGGAATATAAAAATTTACTTGTACCTTGAAGGGGGTTGCATGGTCGCTTGATGAAGATGTGTCTCCTTTGGGTAGATGCTGAAGGATCTGTGCAAATTTGTCCATCATTTCTTTCCTTTTTCGTGAAAGGGATTCCTCAAGAAACAGTTTAAAAGGATCTCCTTCTCCATCATCTTTATTCTCATCCCCTATGAGTACCATATCCATGAGACAATCCAACGTGGATCTACGTCATAAACTCAATCATAGCCACCAACAAATACAATGTGTATCTATGTCATGAACACAGTCATAGCCACTAGTAAATAAAATGTAGATATATGACACGACATATAGATATCAGGAAGACAATCAGAATTGAGCGAAGTGCCCCCAAAGTCTTCAAAGTACTCATATACAAGTGATATACTAAATCACAAATTGGGAGGGGATGTTGTAAAATAAGGATATGGCCTCAACCAAAGGTTGATCCAGATTATTTTCAGTACGAAATGAGAGTGGAGATATAATAAAGAAATGTACATAGATATATCATATATCCAATAATATAACAGAGATTTATCATATATATAACCATGAACACTGAGATAAAGTAATATACAATTTCTATTAATGAGCGAAATGTACATAATTGTAGAAATATAGAGTGAAAGACTCGCTAGAATGGTGGCAGCTTATCTCTAAGAAGAGATGTCACATATACTCAAATAACAAGAATATTATTATTACAATGAGGATCCAAAGGAATTTTTAACATAAAGAAAATACAAAACCCTAACCCTAGAAGATCAAAATCCAACAGTTTTGTGGACCCTGTTTTGGGTAGTTTGGTGTATCAACTTCTCGGGGGCATAAATTTGGCATACAATCTTTGATAGATCGTTTGAAAGGTATCGATGAGGAGATTAATGTTTGGGGTTCAATGAGATCATTTTCATATAAAATAGGTGCCTGATCATGAAAAAAATTCATTTAGGCCCTCAAAATGGCCCTGGAAGTTTAGGAACCTAAAAAATGCTAAAAATAGTAAATTTACAGAAGACTGTTTTGAGCTAGTTGGAATAGGTGGGTGGCCACCGATATCGACCTGGATCAATCCTCCCTCCTTATAAAGCAATGGTATCCATTTCATTGATTTCTCTGGGGAGAGGGGGAAGCATTTGTTGAATTTGAACATCGATGAGTTGCTTTCCTTGCTGGAGAAGTTGTGTTTCTTAGCTTGTGGAAGGTTATTGAAAACCTAATGTTGTAAGGGTTGGACCTTTGTAACCATTCTGGCTACATGAGATGATTATGTGTACAATGAATCTTTATTTTCCTAAATCTTTTCGACCTGCTTCTATTGGATAGAAGGTGCTTCGACTGAGGCTGCAGTGGTTAAAGTGTCCTTATGTTCACCTTTTGAATAGATTGTGAAGAAGATAAATTGTGTAGTATGAGATACTACCTTGTGGCACTGTTTAGGTGGGACAATAGTTGGAACTACCTCTAGTATCCTGTAGAGATGATCCCCTAGAGTAACAATGACACTATGGGGTTAAGACTCATAAATAACATGGTGCTTTCACATATATGGTTGGCCCAAAATAAAATCACAGACATCCAATGGGGAAACATAACATAATACCTCATTCTTGAAGGGTTGGAATTTTTATGACAATAGACACTGCTAGCTGACACAAAGATATCGTCCCTAGAGAGGCCACCCTATGTTGTATGGTTGCAGGTGTGGTGTTTTCGACAATCCAAACTATTTGATGACCTCTGCTAAGATGAGGTTTTCTGGCTTCCGCTATCAACAATGAAATGCAATGGGGTCCCCTTCACCCACATCTATGAATGGAATATGTGCTCCCCCTCTTTAGGATCTGCTAGTTCTTCTGGTTGAATTGTTTGGTCACGACAGTAGCAATGGGGTCTGCATCAATGATCTATCTTCTCCCATTATTTTCTGAATCGAATTCTGAATATGGGTTTAGATATTTTTCTTTGATCTCGGCCACCAATGATTTTTTTGAGAGACATTCATTTGTGTTGTGCCAGGGGATTTTGTGGAAATCGCACCACTTTCCAGTGTCCTTGTTCATATTTTTGTTACCCTTATTTTCCTGTGGATGGGATGGGTTTTCGGGAGGTTGTTTGTTAGGGACTTCTTTATCATATATTTTTTGCTGCGTATATTTAGAATCGAACTCTCATTTGTTTTTGTGCCTAAATTTCTGCTCGATTTTGACAACATATCGATAAGAATCTCTTAGGTATGAGACATCCAAAAACTCCATTTTAGTTTGGATGTACATGTGTAGAGCCCCACAATATTTTAGAACCAAATGTCGCTCATAATATTTGATACCCATATTGGTGCGCAAGGTATGGAAGGTATTGGTGAACTCTGGCACTACTTAGCCCATCTCTTGACATATTTTAGTCCATCTCATGTACTGGTTGTCATAGTTACCAACAGGGTAATATTATTCATTAACCGTATCCACACAAAAATCCCAACTGGGATTGACCCCATATATTCCAGACATGGAAATTTTCTCCCAATAAGTTTCCCACCAATTTTTGACATGGGGGAGAGCCTTAAGGAGTGCGAAGGTGATTGTTTCCTTGTCGGAAAAATTGTGAATAGAGAAATAACCTTCTATCATATTTAACCATTTTTCTAGTGAATATGCATCTATCTAGCCTTCAAATATGGGAATATAAAAAATAACATGTACCTTGAAAGGATAGGTGCCTAAAAAATTACTTTTGTATTAAGATGTTCCTTTTGTTATTGGTAGGCGTTGAAGGATGTGGAAAAAATTCTCCATCATTGCGTCTCTATGTTGCATGAGTGCTTTTTCAAGAAATAGATTAATAGAATATTTTTCTCCATCATTTTTATTTTCTTCCTCCATGGGGGTTTCTTTTCGTGCGAAAGCAATTTTCCTCAAGAGAGACAAGATCAAGACCCAACTTGATATACTCGGACCTCGTCAGGGACATGCACTAAAAAATTATCAAGAACATCCTGCTCAGATACCAGTGATCTGGATTATTTTCGGCACAAAATGAGAGCGGAGATATAATAAAGGAATGTACAAAGATATATCATATATCCAATAATATAACATATATTTATCATAGATATAACCATAAAAACAGAGATAGATTAATACACAATTTCTATCAATGAGAGAAATGGACAAAATTGTAGAAATACAGAGTGAAAGACTCGCTAGAATGGTGGAAGATTATCTCTAAGAAGAGATGTGAAAACTACTTGTAGTCACAAGAATATTATTATTAACATGAGGCTCCAAAGGACTTTTTAACATAAATAAAATCCAAAACCCTAACCCCGGATGATGAAAATCCAATAGTTTTGTGGACCCTGTTTTGGGTAGTTTGGTGTATCAACTTCCCAGGGGCGTAACTTTGACATACACTCTTCATTTCGGGTGCATGATAGATTGTTGGAAAGGTATCTATCAGGAGATTCATTTTGGGGGATTAATAAAATCCTTCAACTCTTATTGAGGTGCTCGATCACGAAAAAAATTCATTTAGGCCCTCAGAATGGCTCCGGAAGTTTAGGAACCCAAAAAGATGCTAAAAATAGTAAACTTCCATAACATTTTTTTGAGCCAGTTGGAATACGTGGGTGGCCACTGATATCCACCCGAATCAATCCTCCCTCGTTAGGAATAAATTCTCTCCATTATGTTGATTTCTCTAGAGAGAGGGGGAAGCATTTGTGGAATTTGAACCTTGGTGAGTTGCTTTCCTTGTTGGAGAAGTTGTGTTGTTTGGCTTGTGGAAGGTTGTTGAGAACCTGATGTTGGAAGGGTTGGAACTTTGTAACCAATATGGCTACATGAGATGACTATTTTTAGAAGGAGTATTTTCACTTTTCTTCAATCTTGTCGACTTTCTTTTGTGGATAGAAGGTGTTTGGACTGAGGCTGCAACAATTGCAGTGTCCTTCTGTTCACCTTTTGAACAAATTGTGAAGACGTTGAATTTTGTAGTATGAGATACTACCTTGCGACACTATTTGTATGGGATAGTAGTTGGAACAACCTTTGGTATCCTAAGTGTTAGCACAAGGATTTTTGAAAAGTTCGATGTTTTTCCTTAGGAAATAACCCCTTGGTGAAAAATGAAGGAAAGGGGTTGTAGCACGACCCACATTATGTTTGTATCCTAAGTCTTTGGATATTTGATACTTTGGTGCGTTGTGGCTAAAGAGCATGCAGATCTCAACGGTTGAGCGAGGCGTGCTCAGATATATGATCGACATCCGATATCGGACTACCCTGACCTTTTTTCCTTTAACGGTGGGGGGGGGGGGTCCAAGTTGGTGGTTTTCTGGCACGGGCCAATCGCAATGTGTCACCTCTACAACAAATCATAACCTCGCCCCCTCTCTTTCCCTCTTACTGCCTACCCCTACCTCTGAGCTAATCGTCATACCACCTCCCAATATCGTCTGTGATCCCACTAACATCTGTCCTCCACTCACACTACCGCACGGCTGTTCCTTTTTCGTTGTTATTTCTCTCCCTCTCAAATTGTGACACCTGTTCCACTTACACTTCCTGTAACTTCCACTGTTATTGGTCTTTACCCCCTGACCAATCACACTGCTCTGCCTCCACATTATTTCCCCTTGCCACATCACCTTCACACCTCATCTCCCAGATACTTTCTCTCACATTTCCAGTCGCCACCAACCGCATCCTTCCACATGGACATCATTCGCCCACTGTACCATGATATTTTATCTCCAAACACCTCGCCAACTCACCATTATCTTCATCCACGTCCACCTAACAGTTTCCCCTGCAAATGTATAGCATGCATAGTCTGACAAAAAAGACACAGATGGAAATCCTTGAATGCAGTGGTCTGATCACGCCTCTAATGGTTGAAACTTCGACTCACCCCATAAATGGAAAGATGGAAAGGAATGGTTGTGGAATCAGACTGTCAACCCAAAGTTCCCTTGTGAATGGAGTTTCCTGCAAATCTAGACTTATCTAAGCTCGTGTCTGACATAAGAATGCATGCACAGTCTGACAGAAGAACTTGCTGACGTAAATCTTTGAATGTAGTGGCCGGGTCACACTCTTGGTAGTGGTGAATTGTTCTGAGTATATGTAGTTTTTTTTGATGTTTTGTGATCGTCCTCAACTGGTTGAGGAGGGATCCCTATTTTGTGATGCCTTGATTCCAGAACTGTTCTCTGGTTATGTATCAAATTTGAGACTTTCAAATTAATAGAAGTCAACTTCTTTTCATCTCTCTATAAGAAATGTGCTAAGACACTCGAGCATGGAGGATTCAACCGATGGTTGTTATGTTGTTGTAATGTAGGTTTGATTACAGTGGTATCGTGACCCATTTTAGTCAGCTCCCTTGTTATATTTTGCCTCTTACACTGAATGGCTCGGACATGGAGGATCCAGTCGAGCTGTTGCAGCTGCATACTGATGTAGGTTTGATAATTGTGATGTTGTGACTATGTTGTTTGGACATATTTTAGTGTCTGAATCTTGAGCTCAAGAGTGAACTTGACTATGAGTTTTTCTTCCCCCAAGATGATTTAAAGCCTAACGCCCATAGAAGTCTTGTTCACTTTTCTCACTAAGTCTTCCCTCTGATCACACTTAAACTCAATTCACTGACTGAAGTTAATGTGGCCCTCACTTCCATGTGCATTTCGTATCGATTTCTGTGTTGAACTCATTCATATATTGAGTTTTGTCCATTTACCTCCACTCATACAAAACCAACATTCACCAAACTTTCTGATGGGTACTGGGCTTATCCTCTGACCATATGAGGGTGAATCTCAGTACTAACATTCTTGGCATTTTTGTCAGGGAACGAATTGAATACATTTCCCTGGGATTGAATGACAAAGCTTACTGATTATGAAGGTGCATTAGAACTCAATACATCAAATATTGTAACTTGCACCTGGTGACTCCACTGGTTCAACTCCATTGTTTCAGTTGTGGCTCTGAAAGGAAGACACACGAGGTCCACTCCATTGCTGCCTCTAGAAACACCTGAAGTCGACCCATAAAAAATTATCAGAAAAGGAAAGACCCCTCAAGAAGGCACTTTAACTACTATACCAGGTGATTCTGGTAATGTTCTTAATCCCTTTGTAAAAACTCCAGTAGCTGCTTCTAATTCTCCTATTGTACTGTCTGTTGGAGTTTCGAGAAGTTTAAATTTTGGGAGTTTTCCTGTTGATTTCTCCCCTCCTAGTCTCGGTTTAGAAGGAGAAATCCTTGACACCCCCCTTTCCCCTGAAGTTGTACAGTGATTTGGACCCAGGACCTTAGAAGACTTCCCTACTCTGGGCTTTACTACTCCTCCCCCTATTAGAGTTGTTTCATTTACGGAAGGGGAAACCTTTGTTCCCTCATCTTGTGTATCTTTTTCCCCTAACACTAAGTTGTTTCCCTTTTATCCTAGAAACACAGTTCTAGTTTCACCTTTCCAAACTCCTTCTCCCACTGGTTCTCCTCCAGTTCACATCCCAATGGCAGGTGTTAATCCCCTTAGGAACATAATGGATTCCATAGTGGTTGCTAGATATGCCCCTCTCGTTTTGCCTTAGCCCCTGACTGCTCTTCCAGCTGGTGGCTACCTTAAGAAGTTGCCTAAGTTCATGGGTGAGGGAGACATAATTTCATAAGAACACATTGTATCCTTTTATAGTTATGCAGACAATTATGTCACTGTGAATGAAGATGTATGGATGAGAATTTGTGTTCATATCCTTGATGGAGAGGCTAGGAAATGGTTTAGGGATTTGGCTCCTGGATATATTGATGGGATTGAAGCCCTAGATGATGCATTCTTAAGACACTGGGGGGATAAAAAAGATTTCCTTTACTATATTATAGAGTTTCGATCACTTAAGAATGAAGATGGGGAATATGTTTCTGACTTTTCAAAGAGGTTTAATAAAATGTATAATAATATCCTTGTTGATATTAAGCCCACATAAACCTTTGCAAAACTTACTTATGCTAGAATTTTCAAGCCTGATTTCTACCTACTGTTAAGAGAAAGAAGAGCTAATTCATTGGATCATATGCAAGATGCAGCCCTCGAAGTGGAGTCCAATATATTGGCAGTTGACAAACTTAGGATTAAGGATGATAGAGATAAAGGAAAGGAGAGGTCTGAAGCTTCAAACTTTGGTTCTTCTACTGCCCACCCTCAAGTAGACGAATTGACCAAGCTAGTAAAGTCACTTTCTACTGAGGTGGAAAGGTTGAAACTAGAAGGAAAGCAGAGCTATAGGAATCCCCCTTATGTTGAAAATAGGGGCAATTTCAAAAGACCAAATAACACCCCTCAGATCATCTAGAGAGATCACAGGGGCAGGGATAGGGACGATCAGAAAATTCAAGCTCCTTTCCAAAATAACCTTGTTACTGATGAAGAAGGAGAGGAAGAAGATGTTGATACTGAAATCCATTTCCTTGGAGACACCTCCTTGTTTCGTAATTTAACCTAATCTTTCTTACGAGGAGTCTCTCTTGGAAAACCAACTAAATGAGCTGACTAAGGGGGAGAAGACCATTAGCAGTCCAAATAAATATAACCTCAGGTCCAAAAAGAAAGAAGGGAAGTCTAACATTATTGATCAGTCTACCATAGAAGAGAATCCTGCTAAATATGTAGAAGACATCAACAAAGATAAGAAGGCACAAAACCCCCCACTAGTGGTCAAAATCCCTGTCCCAGAAGTGAAGGATATTTTGAAGCTTCCTTCCTCTTTTAGATTTGAGCATGAGATTCAAAAGATTAGGATCCCTGTACCTTTTTTAGAGTTGATAAAAAATGAAGAATTTAAAAAATGTCTTTCCAAAATGTTGCACCCTAAACCCTCCTCAAATGCCACTGATCCAGTGAATCTTCAAGATGAAAATCCAGTAGTCATCTTAGGTCCTTTGATAGAAGATAGATATGATTCATCCCCTCCCTTCTATACATCACTGAACATACATGATAAGGTGTTTCATAACTATTTGATGGACTCGGGGGCATCTCTTAATCTCATGCCCAAAAATGTCATGGATGAACTTGGATTAGAAATCACAAAGACTTACCATGACTTATATTATTTTGATTCTAGGAAAGTGAAGTGTCTTGGGGTCATCAAATATCTGGTTGTGACCTTGTTTCAGTTGTCCATGAAAAGTGTGGTCATGGATATCGTGGTGGTTGATGTTCCCCCCAAGTTTGACATGCTCTTGTTAATATCTTGGATAAAAACACTTGGGGGAACCTTGCAGATGGACCTCACATATGCTACCATTCATGTGTTTAGGGGGGGAACATAGAAGATTTTGCAGGGAAGCTCAGTTGGCCTACATTATTAGTGACGAAGAAAACCCCACCAACCATCCTATTTTTGGACTTGATACTGATTTGGGATCTAGTATATTGCATCTCACTGATGCTCCTGAACCTCCTCTTGAAATAAAAAAACAGTCCATTACTTTTTGTGAAGATTCCCCTCCAATCACCTCTGTTTGGAAGAAGTTCTTTTACAGAGCCTCTTCTAGGGAAGGTGTTGGTGCTGGAGTGGTCTTTGTTTTGCCTACTCAAGAGGCTATATATTTTTCCTACAAGTTATAATTTGAAGCTACCAATAATGTAGCAGAGTATGAATCTCTTGTTTTGGGTTTGAGGGATGCAAAAGACATGGCGATTGAAGAGATATCAGTGTTTGGGGATGTTGAATTAATCGTCCATCAGATAAAAAATATTTATCAAGCTAAGAACCCTAGGCTAAGAACGTATAGTAATGAAGTGTGGGACCTAGTTGATAGTTTTTTCTTAGCTTTCAACATTTCATTTATTCCAAGGGAAGAGAATGCCATTGTTGATTCTTTGGTTTTTTTAGCAAGTAATTTCAGAGTCCCTTTGCCACCTAAACTCAAGTATGATGTAGAAGTTAAATATAGATGATCTATACCTGACAATGTCAAGCATTGGAAAGTGTTTGAGGATGATCTTGAGATCAAAATATTCCTTGAGACTGTTGATGAGTTTTCTGCATTACATATTGATCAAGATCATGATT
>JZKD02S1146618.1:0-12762 GCA_000966675.3 Picea glauca | reverse complement strand
ATTTTCTCTGGTTATTGCCTCATAACCAAATTAACATGACATGCTACTATGTCAGTGTGTGCATTCAAAAGCTAAAAGATTTGATAAATATAATAGGCCTCTAGCCTTTACCACAATTAGTGGTAACTTAATCCTATCAATGCACTTAAACAATACCATACAGTGTATTATAACTTCAATTTGGGGGAAAACCCTTACCTGAATTTCCTTTGAGCAATTATTGAATATAATTTCAAAAGAGAAATACTTACCTGCATGGCTGCCATTAGAAAAGTTTAATGCTACCTGATTAGATGATGACTATAGAAGTTCTCATGCTTCCTTATTAGCCTTATAATTCAATACTCCAGCCTTATGTTGCTTCCATCCATGTGCAACAACATTATCAACAACACTTGCAAACATGCAAGCATTATCACCCTATGGTTGTCTCAACAAGCCATAAAATACTTGTTGCTACAGTAATTGCAGCAACTTCTTTATTCTTGTATCACGTTTCCTTGTTTATCCTAGAAGTCTTCCATTCTCCTGGATTCCTGAACCTTCAAGTGCTCTTCACTGTAATTATTGTGCGTGAATATTTATGATCTGATCACTTTCTAGCCAAAACACTCTTGGTTGCCTTCGTTTTTCCATCCAAATACTAAAATGATATTAACCTTCAGATTTTATTTATTTCCTGGATCCATCTATCCCAAATCATACTTGAATTAATTATGACTCCAATCTTGTTGTCTTATAGACTTTAGATCTTCAACATCCATTTATTTTTCGGATCCCTATGATCCAACTCCTACATGACCCAATTCTATTTCTATTCATGTTTTCTAAGTGACCTTGGACAGTTAACACCAAATTCCTTCTTGAGGTACTTGATTTATCCTTTCCTTAACTGATCATATCAGTACTTGGATTTTCTTGTTGTCTATTAATTTTCTTTGTCTTGACCAAATCTGATTTCAACCTTCCTTGCACAATCCAATTCTATCATGCCATAAATAATTCCCTTAATACCATGCTTCCACTGTGCACTCTGATAACCATAAAGGAATCATTACTCTAATTTCATAGCTAATCCATAGATATGATTCACTCCTTATCCAATATGCAATAAGCCTCTTTCTTTATCTGAATACTGTCATTCAGGTAGTCAATTCCTTTTACAATAGATTTGACTCCCATGTATTGCTTAATCTGTATATTGGTTTTTTTGGGAGTGAAATCACTTTCACTAATTCATTCACTACATGATCTATTCCTCTATCTGGATTCCATTGAATACTTGACTAACATGAGAGGACTTACTGTAGTGACCTTTTGTGGTCTTGGATTTTGATCATCTTATGAAATATTTTGTCATAGCACTCTTTCCCTGAGTACCTCCACTTATTCTTTTCTTTTAACTAAATTTCAACCTTCTCACCTGTTAATAACTCAAAATTTTAATTATTTTAACTCTGCAAAATCTTTTTAGATAAGACCCAAGTCTTGAGAATTTAGCAAGAACTACATCATTGCAGAAGCTTGATAGTTTGGAGGACCGAGAAAACCATTGTGGTTTTTTTTAAATAGACGCGTGGTGCCTCTAGAGATACATCGGGGCGAAAGGCAGTTTGTCGAAACCACTTTCAATGAATTCTCGATGTCACGTGTTTCAATATGTCAAAAACACCACTCATGAGATGGGCAACGACTAGTCAGATGACCCCGTTTCACTCATTCAGTACTTCACAGCCGTATGATGTTAGGTGAACGTTGCCATGTAACACTCAAAAGCGAATCATTTGAAATGGATTAGCCGAGCATGTCAACCCAAAGCACTTGTATGTAAGTTTGTTTGTGATTCATGATTGGGACTCTATAACTACCAATTCTCAAGTATGGAGGCATCATCTTATCCATAAACAGAGTAAGATCCAAATTTGCTCGACCTTCTGCTCTCTATAAAAGCATTTTGGTGTCCACAAAATGGAGGTACATGCACAAAGCTATATCCAGTGAGACTGATTATTCAGGAAACATGGTATATTTTCCTATGATTAAGGAGGAAAGGGTAATTGTGCATATAATAGCGACCAAAGTCTACACAGAACCTGCTACAGACTCGAAACTGGAAGTCAGGCTAAATCCCATTATGAGGGATCTAGTCATCAACAGGCGAGTTGTTAAGAAGAAACCGAGTGAGTGACAGAAGAAAGAAACCACAATTGAGATGGCTGACAGTGTGGGAGAGGATCAATCGGTTTGGTTAGATACTCTAAAGGAGGAGATCGCTAAGCTGAAATGAATCCTTGAAAAAAAGTAAGTACATTTCAACAAATTTTGGACAGCTAGTAATAGAGGAAAGGGGCCCCAGAGATGATAGAATTGTTCTTAAAGGGTCCCTTTAAAATAGGGTAATTATTATTTTAAATCATTCCCTTTTTGTAACTTATCTCTCTTTTTTTGGAAATATGCGGAATTTTGAGCGTTTCAAATTCTACAAATAATTCCTCTCTCTCTCTCTCTCTCTCTCTCTCTCTCTCTCTCTCTCTCTCTCTATATATATATATATATATATATATATATATATATATATATATATTATCTCAAGTAAGACAAAGGGAGGAAGGAACCTGCCCTCTGTGCCAAAAGACTTTTTGTAATTCTAGGATTAAAATGAATATATAAATGCAGAAGCGGATTTTGGATTGTTTATGAAAAGATTCTAACTAGTGGTGATATGAGTCTTATTTTCTTTCATAGTATGTGTTTCTTGTAATCTTATATTTCACTTTCATCTGTCTGAATCAGAGGAATATAAAACCCAAAATTCATCTCTGAGATGCCCTCGACTTAGCAATTTAGACTATATTTATTTCTTCTCAAATAAACTCTGAATTCATTTTAAATAATGCTCCGATGTGGTTGTGTGTTTCTTTTTCTTCTAATACCATGCAAATTTTCTATTAAACTTAGACTCATCGCCTTAATTAGCCTTCTCCTTTTGATAGTTCAATGTTCCGACAATGCATTGTTCATTCCAAACTCCATAACCCAAATGTCATCTCCATTTCTCTAGTCATTCCACAACAAACCCCAAAACAAACCAAATCTAGCCAATGTTTTCTATAGATATACCTAGTGACACGAGAGAGCCCTCGAAAATGCGCTACAAAAATATGACGTTCAAACAGTATAAAATGTCGTAGAAATCCACTGCGTTATGTTGTTGTTCGCCTTCCAAACGACTTCACGCGCACAATTTTCAATCTGTGCACCTGTATTTACCATGTGATGCAACATCACAAGGTAAATCGTTCTTAGTGCACTTTAAAACCACTGTGTATCACTTCTTTGTCGCGTGAATAACTTGCACACACTTTTGTGTCGCGCGCCAATATCTACCGCGTGCAGTTTTGGTTCTTGCATTAGTACCCGTTGCGCGCAATTTTTGTATCACACACTGATATTCCACATGCATTTCACTCTATGCATTGCACCATGCCAAATTTCAATATGCCCCCACTGCACACAATAATCTGACCGCACCATTGATTATACTATCGCGAGACAACTTATACTCATACTGTGCGTGCACCAACCAAACTCCTCTGCGCTTTGCCAATACTCCATACACCCTGCATGCCATTATTATGTGTCTACATCGCGCACACCTTCTTATGTGTGTGCACTCCGCGCAATGCTAAATTTAGTGCGTGCACCCGCACACCAATATTTTTCCGCGTGGCACCAAAATTTTCCACGCGCACCCTCATACCATATTTTTCCACGTAGTACTAAATTTTTATCACGTGTACCCACATGCTATCATTTTTCCACGCAGCACCAAAATTTAACACACGCATCAGCATGCCAATACCTTGCTGTGCAGTGCCGAGTTTTACCTATTCCGAGATTTTCACTGCGGCACATGCAAATTTTTAATTTTTAATTTTTAATTTTAATTTTAATTTTGATTTTGATTTTTGGTGTGCCCAACTGCGCACATTCACCTTTATGCACATCGATTCCTCATGAATTCCGCTGCAGAAATTGGGGATTTTTCCCAATTCAACATAGAAATTCTGCAACTATGAAATTCGTTCAATTTTACCCCGATAACACCAACTCAAGCTCTGTAACACAGATCATTGTGGGTTGACATTTCTGGAACGAATTTTTCCCAAACTCAATTCACAAATTGGGAACTTTAATTATAAAAATTGCTCCAACTATCATGGGTTCACTGTAACATCAAATTCGACCAATTCCAGGTCTGAATTTGCTAGAACAGATATTAAATCAGTAATATCTTATCACTTGGCTGAATTTCTCCATTTTCTCATGAATTCAACCACGGGAATTGTGGGTTTCCCCCATTTCTGCCCAGTTGTTGTTACTTTTTACCATGGACGTTCTACAAACTGAAATTTGACCACTTCGAAATCAATCTTCTATGAATATTCTTCTTCAACTCAACCTGTTCGGCCCATCCAGGATCAGTGTTGAAAACTGAAGCTCCGATACCAATTTGTAATGTCCTCGACCACCCATGGTCGGGCCCCACTACGCTAGAGAACACTTTCATTCTCTCACTGCGGAACATACTGTAACATACCCAGCATCTAATCTGAGCTATGCCACATAAATTATTCTAACTGCATGAAATTAAAATATATACACGTAGAACTCTTGTGGAAGGTTTATATATAAGATGTAAACATACAAATACATCTTTAAATGAACGAATTCATACTAAAATAATAGTAAACGCATACATGTAGCATATATAGGCAATACCCAAAAACCTATAGACAGTTATAACCATGCATATGATAAACCCATAAAATAAACACGTAGATAACAATGCATCATGTAATTTTATCACACAATTAACACTTATCTTTTTAATAATATCACCAACTGCGTGCAAACCTTCCACGAACCTCCCAGCCTTAGACCACATTGTTCATCACTCTCAATAGTGATTCACCGCCGAGTTGGGACTAAAATCCATCGGGTAAAGGGTTCCTAACTAGGCTAATGGTTCATGGAAAACGGGAAAGACTCTGTCACAGGTGCCTACTCAAACTAACAACCTACAATCTCTCATTGTCCACATGCCTGTCCCACCCAAGGAAGTGTGCCCCTTCTCTGCTCAACAATCCCTCAGTTTCCCCACTTCCCTTCCAGGGATTCAACAATAGGCTAGACAGGAAGTCTAAGAGCCATGTAGCTGCAGTTCAACACCTTCAAAAAGTCACCTCCCAGAGATTCTCTCACCCAGAGAATTTCTCACGGGCCTGACAACCCACTTCTTCTATCCATCTCCCCATCTAACCAGGTACACCAACACAAAATGGCTATGGATACAGGTTCTGGTATGATCATGAAGATACGAAGGATAACTCAATGGTTGTGTGAAGGTTGATCGAATAATCACTGAGTGATGACTGGAATGATGGTAAGAATGATGAGGGGGATGAAAATGAACTAAGTCCCAACAATATGTATGCATGTCCCCAACTTGACACTTGTCATGTTGGGAGCTACTTTGTCCCACTTGTCCCCAACTTTAGAACTTAGGATAAAATAATTATCCATACTTTATGTTTTAAAGAAATATTAATATAATATTCCTTTTTGGCTCAAGCTCCCTAGATTAGCTTTTTTCCTTAAATTTTAGGCCCCACCCTTTCCCTAACTAGTGGATTTTAGTCCCCCACCTCTTTTATCGCGATCGGTCTGTGCACATCGATGTATTTTATATTAAATATGAGACATGTACAAAAACAGGTGCATTGGCCTTTAACATCTAGGTTCTCCGGCCTATTCAAAACATAAGCATCCTAGCTTATAATAACTTGCTCACCAGCCTATAAAACATATCATATACACAAAGGCTCCCTGGCCTCAACATCGCGTGCACTTAAGATGTTGCGCACGGTATCCTGGAATGTGCACACATCCTCATTTTACTACGCAGTACCTGCGTGATTTATGCCATGAAATGTGCATACAAAAATGATATCGAACAACTCACCAACTTAAGTACATTTGTATTTACATTTACAATTGGATTCAGACTTAGAGATATTACACTGCCGATCCATTCCCTTGGGGGTAGTAAGGAGTAGAGTGAATCAATGAGATTCCAAACTTGTGGGAAGCATTCCTTGTGGGGATGGCTTCTATACACTTGGTAAATTAATCTGTGGTAATCAAGATCCACCTATGCTAACCACTTGAAGCAAGATGAATTTCCCCAATAAGATCTAGGCCCCACTGCTGAAAGGGCCCTGAAGCTACTGTAGGCTTCAATGGCAAAGACTTGAGTTGTTGTTCTCCAGAGAATTTTTGACACTTAAAACAAGACATGATCTTTGCACAAACATCGATGAATAGATTAGGCCAAAACTACCCAACCCTAACAATCTTATAAGCTGTGGTTCTCCAGAAGTGATGCCCCCCACATAAACTATCATGAAAATCAGACATAATATTTTAGGCCTCCTGTGGGTCTAAACATCTCAAAAGAACTCCCAGAGGGCCTCTCCAATACAAAATTTGATCTATAATACAATAATTGATCACTTTCAGCTTCAAGTCTCTCACCTTGTTTTTGTTCAAACCGTTAGGAGGTTTCAACTTTTGCAGGAAGTGTATGATGTCTTTACACCAGGTACATCCTGCTAAATTGGGGTTGACATGAGAGTCTTCAACAAAAATCCTTGTTTACTGATTTTTTGAGTCTATGTTCATGAAATTTACCCCCAATTCTTTGCAATTTGATTCAGCCAGTATCTTAGCTAAGCCTTGGCCTTTAACTAATTTGGTGGGATTTATTTCAAGATCAAATTCAAGGATTTTGGCAATCCATTTTCTCCTTCTTCCGTCTATGTCAGGCTGAACGAGAATATCCTTCATAGAATATGAAGGGACATATGCAATGAATCATGAATGTAGAACATAGAACCTGAAATCCTTGAGGGATTTAACGAAAGCATAGGCCTGCTTTTCCATGTTGTCATATTTTATTTCAGCATCTCTCAATTCCCTACTGAAAAAGGTGATGGGATGCTCTAACCCTTCAACATTCTTCTGCAATAAAACAACTCCTACTATATCGAATGAAGCAAAGAAAAAAATCAGAAAATCCTTGGAGTAGTCAGGACTGATGAGCACAGGTGTTTCAGTTAAGGCCTTCTTTATTTGGTCAAAATAATTACGAGATTCTTTATGTGTTTTCTCAACATGGTTGTAATATACTTTACCAATTCAACAAAATTAGAAACAAACCTTCTCAAAAAATTAATTTTCCCCAAGAAAGATTGAACTTCTTTCTTGTATCTAGGGACTGGAAAGGTTTGAATAACTTCTACCCTGCTTGAATCAATCGTTACCCCCTCAGCTGATACTATGTTCCCTAATAATTTTCCCTCTTGAATATAAAATACAGACTTATTAGGATTGAGGGAGAGTCCAAACCTTCTACACTTCAATAAGACTTTCTTCAAATGGTGACAATGCTCCTTATATGATATGGAGAATATTGTAATGTCATCTAGGTATATGAATACAAATTTGTCTTTCTCTCTAATGAAGGCAATGTCCATGGCTTGCCGGAAGGTTTCTCCTACATTCATCAATCCAAAGGGCATTTTGGCATACATGAATGTGCCCCAAGAAGTTGTGAAAATCGTCTTCTCTCTATCTTCAGTAAAGACAAAGATCTGATTGTAACCAGAGAAGCCATCAATCGTAGACATTCTAGATGAACCAGTCAGTCTTTGTAATATGTTCTCCATCTTTGGAAAGGGGTAATTTTCCTTTTTGGAGATCCTATTCAAATTCCTGAAGTCAACAGATAACCAGATTTCTCCATTCTTCTTTCTCACTGGGACCAAGTTGGCCACCCATTTAGAATACCTCAAAGGAATGATAATCTTGGCATCTAAAATATTTTTTACCTCTTTCTCCATAATAGACAGTAGCATAGGATTTATTTGTCTCAACTTCTTCCTAAATGGTTTGGTTTGATCCTTCAATGGGATCTTATGCTCAATGATACTTGTATCATATGTTCTGAGATCCTCATATGTCCAGACAAACACATCAACAAACTCTTTTGACAGCTATGGATCATCATATGTCCTTCTTTGTACCAATATTGCACTTAGTTACATCAACATCATTAATGGAACCTTTACCCTTCACTGCCACATCATTCCCATCAAAAAGTCTTTCCAAAGGAACTAGTCCCTTTGGAATATGATTGCTAGGAAAATGAACAATATGATGATTAGATATTTTGTTTAGAAAAACATCAGCCTAAGGATTACTTTCAGAATCATGATCTTGATCAATATGTAATGCAGAAAACTCATCAACAGTCTCAAGGAATATTTTGATCTCAAGATCATCCTCAAACACTTTCCAATGCTTGACATTGTCAGGTATAGATCATCTATATTTAACTTCTACATCATACTTGAGTTTAGGTGGCAAAGGGACTCTGAAATTACTTGCTAAAAAAACCAAAGAATCAACAATGGCATTCTCTTCCCTTGGAATAAATGAAATGTTGAAAGCTAAGAAAAAACTATCAACTAGGTCCCACACTTCATTACTATACGTTCTTAGCCTAGGGTTCTTAGCTTGATAAATATTTTTTATCTGATGGACGATTAATTCAACATCCCCAAACACTGATATCTCTTCAATCGCCATGTCTTTTGCATCCCTCAAACCCAAAACAAGAGATTCATACTCTGCTACATTATTGGTAGCTTCAAATTATAACTTGTAGGAAAAATATATAGCCTCTTGAGTAGGCAAAACAAAGACCACTCCAGCACCAACACCTTCCCTAGAAGAGGCTCTGTAAAAGAACTTCTTCCAAACAGAGGTGATTGGAGGGGAATCTTCACAAAAAGTAATGGACTGTTTTTTTATTTCAAGAGGAGGTTCAGGAGCATCAGTGAGATGCAATATACTAGATCCCAAATCAGTATCAAGTCCAAAAATAGGATGGTTGGTGGGGTTTTCTTCGTCACTAATAATGTAGGCCAACTGAGCTTCCCTGCAAAATCTTCTATGTTCCCCCCCTAAACACATGAATGGTAGCATATGTGAGGTCCATCTGCAAGGTTCCCCCAAGTGTTTTTATCCAAGATATTAACAAGAGCATGTCAAACTTGGGGGGAACATCAACCACCACGATATCCATGACCACACTTTTCATGGACAACTGAAACAAGGTCACAACCAGATATTTGATGACCCCAAGACACTTCACTTTCCTAGAATCAAAATAATATAAGTCATGGTAAGTCTTTGTGATTTCTAATCCAAGTTCATCCATGACATTTTTGGGCATGAGATTAAGAGATGCCCCCGAGTCCATCAAATAGTTATGAAACACCTTATCATGTATGTTCAGTGATGTATAGAAGGGAGGGGATGAATCATATCTATCTTCTATCAAAGGACCTAAGATGACTACTGGATTTTCATCTTGAAGATTCACTGGATCAGTGGCATTTGAGGAGGGTTTAGGGTGCAACATTTTGGAAAGACATTTTTTAAATTCTTCATTTTTTATCAACTCTAAAAAAGGTACAGGGATCCTAATCTTTTGAATCTCATGCTCAAATCTAAAAGAGGAAGGAAGCTTCAAAATATCCTTCACTTCTGGGACAGGGATTTTGACCACTAGTGGGGGGTTTTGTGCCTTCTTATCTTTGTTGATGTCTTCTACATATTTAGCAGGATTCTCTTCTATGGTAGACTGATCAATAATGTTAGACTTCCCTTCTTTCTTTTTGGACCTGAGGTTATATTTATTTGGACTGCTAATGGTCTTCTCCCCCTTAGTCAGCTCATTTAGTTGGTTTTCCAAGAGAGACTCCTCGTAAGAAAGATTAGGTTAAATTACGAAACAAGGAGGTGTCTCCAAGGAAATGGATTTCAGTATCAACATCTTCTTCCTCTCCTTCTTCATCAGTAACAAGGTTATTTTGGAAAGGAGCTTGAATTTTCTGATCGTCCCTATCCCTGCCCCTGTGATCTCTCTAGATGATCTGAGGGGTGTTATTTGGTCTTTTGAAATTGCCCCTATTTTCAACATAAGGGGGATTCCTATAGCTCTGCTTTCCTTCTAGTTTCAACCTTTCCACCTCAGTAGAAAGTGACTTTACTAGCTTGGTCAATTCGTCTACTTGAGGGTGGGCAGTAGAAGAACCAAAGTTTGAAGCTTCAGACCTCTCCTTTCCTTTATCTCTATCATCCTTAATCCTAAGTTTGTCAACTGCCAATATATTGGACTCCACTTCGAGGGCTGCATCTTGCATATGATCCAATGAATTAGCTCTTCTTTCTCTTAACAGTAGGTAGAAATCAGGCTTGAAAATTCTAGCATAAGTAAGTTTTGCAAAGGTTTATGTGGGCTTAATATCAACAAGGATATTATTATACATTTTATTAAACCTCTTTGAAAAGTCAGAAACATATTCCCCATCTTCATTCTTAAGTGATCGAAACTCTATAATATAGTAAAGGAAATCTTTTTTATCCCCCCAGTGTCTTAAGAATGCATCATCTAGGGCTTCAATCCCATCAATATATCCAGGAGCCAAATCCCTAAACCATTTCCTAGCCTCTCCATCAAGGATATGAACACAAATTCTCATCCATACATCTTCATTCACAGTGACATAATTGTCTGCATAACTATAAAAGGATACAATGTGTTCTTATGAAATTATGTCTCCCTCACCCATGAACTTAGGCAACTTCTTAAGGTAGCCACCAGCTGGAAGAGCAGTCAGGGGCTAAGGCAAAACGAGAGGGGCATATCTAGCAACCACTATGGAATCCATTATGTTCCTAAGGGGATTAACACCTGCCATTGGGATGTGAACTGGAGGAGAACCAGTGGGAGAAGGAGTTTGGAAAGGTGAAACTAGAACTGTGTTTCTAGGATAAAAGGGAAACAACTTAGTGTTAGGGGAAAAAGATACACAAGATGAGGGAACAAAGGTTTCCCCTTCCGTAAATGAAACAACTCTAATAGGGGGAGGAGTAGTAAAGCCCAGAGTAGGGAAGTCTTCTAAGGTCCTGGGTCCAAATCACTGTACAACTTCAGGGGAAAGGGGGGTGTCAAGGATTTCTCCTTCTAAACCGAGACTAGGAGGGGAGAAATCAACAGGAAAACTCCCAAAATTTAAACTTCTCGAAACTCCAACAGACAGTACAATAGGAGAATTAGAAGCAGCTACTGGAGTTTTTACAAAGGGATTAAGAACATTACCAGAATCACCTGGTATAGTAGTTAAAGTGCCTTCTTGAGGGGTCTTTCCTTTTCTGATAATTTTTTATGGGTCGACTTCAGGTGTTTCTAGAGGCAGCAATGGAGTGGACCTCGTGTGTCTTCCTTTCAGAGCCACAACTGAAACAATGGAGTTGAACCAGTGGAGTCACCAGGTGCAAGTTACAATATTTGATGTATTGAGTTCTAATGCACCTTCATAATCAGTAAGCTTTGTCATTCAATCCCAGGGAAATGTATTCAATTCGTTCCCTGACAAAAATGCCAAGAATGTTAGTACTGAGATTCACCCTCATATGGTCAGAGGATAAGCCCAGTACCCATCAGAAAGTTTGGTGAATGTTGGTTTTGTATGAGTGGAGGTAAATGGACAAAACTCAATATATGAATGAGTTCAACACAGAAATCGATACGAAATGCACATGGAAGTGAGGGCCACATTAACTTCAGTCAGTGAATTGAGTTTAAGTGTGATCAGAGGGAAGACTTAGTGAGAAAAGTGAACAAGACTTCTATGGGCGTTAGGCTTTAAATCATCTTGGGGGAAGAAAAACTCATAGTCAAGTTCACTCTTGAGCTCAAGATTCAGACACTAAAATATGTCCAAACAACATAGTCACAACATCACAATTATCAAACCTACATCAGTATGCAGCTGCAACAGCTCGACTGGATCCTCCATGTCCGAGCCATTCAGTGTAAGAGGCAAAATATAACAAGGGAGCTGACTAAAATGGGTCACGATACCACTGTAATCAAACCTACATTACAACAACATAACAACCATCGGTTGAATCCTCCATGCTCGAGTGTCTTAGCACATTTCTTATAGAGAGATGAAAAGAAGTTGACTTCTATTAATTTGAAAGTCTCAAATTTGATACATAACCAGAGAACAGTTCTGGCATCAAGACATCACAAAATAGGGATCCCTCCTCAACCAGTTGAGGACGATCACAAAACATCAAAAACAACTACATATACTCAGAACAATTCACCACTACCAAGAGTGTGACCCTGCCACTACATTCAAAGATTTACGTCAGCAAGTTCTTCTGTCAGACTGTGCATGCATTCTTCTGTCAGACACGAGCTTAGAGAAGTCTAGATTTGTAGGAAAATCCATTCACAAGGGAACTTTGGGTTGACAGTCTGATTCCACGACCATTCCTTTCCATCTTTCCATTTATGGGGTGAGTCGAAGTTTCAACCATTAGAGGCGTGATCAGACCACTGCATTCAAGGCTTTCCATCTGTGTCTTCTTTGTCAGACTATGCATGCTAGACATTTGCAGGGGAAACTGTTAGGCGGACGTGGATGAAGATAATGGTGAGTTGGCGTGTTAAGGTCCTAACCCGCACATAGGTAGATCAATGTATTCGGATGTAATAAAGGTCAATATTAATAAGACCTTTCAATAAAATAGAATAAGGCGGATGTAAGAAGACCT
>JZKD02S1146585.1:0-12841 GCA_000966675.3 Picea glauca | reverse complement strand
TTGAATGTCGATGTTCGACAGAGATCCCACCTCTGTCGCAGGCATAATGACATATAAAAGAGGAAATCAAATTTTCTCCTTATATTTTATGTTCCTCAAAACCATGCGTTTGGTGCATTTTTTTCATGTTCTTTCCTTCCAAAACCTCTTGTTCCCCTTTGAATGTCAATGTTGGACATATAACCCACTTCTGTTGCACCCATAGTGAGATATAAAAAACGAAATCGAATGTTCTCCTCATATTTTATGTTCCTGAAAACCATACATTTGAGTGCAACCCTGGCACTGAAATTTACCCGTCAATGCAGAACGCCAGAAACACAGTTCCAATCATAGATGCAGAAACCCAACCATGCAAAGTGCAACAACAGGTCCAACTGGGGATACAACACTTCAACCTTGCAAAGTTGAAGCAAACAAGAGAAAGCAACAAACAACAAACCAGTGAGTGAATTGACCAGACACTACTTTGTGACTACTATCGGACTACTATTTTGTGACCGAATTCCATAATAGAGGGAGTGGGCAGACCACACACTGTTGTGGATAGAGGGTGCATCGGTCTATGGAAATGAAAACAACTCACAGATTGAGCAGTTTCTGGAAAAATACATGACATGCAACACAAATCATTTGGATCTAGGGCTTGCCAAATTTCATAGACATTATCATACAAGAAGCTATAAAAAACAAAAAAAAACACATTTTAGATACAACTTCCTTGTGCCGCCAATGAGAACAACAAGAATCATAGAGCCAATTACTTTGGAGGATAATGCTCTCATTGGGAAATCTAAATCTTTGTTCACGTTTCTAGAACAAGGAGACTTTGATGACTTAATGAGCTTCCAAGACTTCTTGGCAGAGCTAAATCTAACAGAAGATGAGTACATCCAAGGCATACAATCTACATTTAAACAACCAACAATTTTCATTAAACGAAAACGTTTACATATATGGAACAACAGTTTCTCCAAGGACCAACCAATTATGTGGAATGCAAATACAGGCGCACAATATGTCCTCAATGCATATGCCACAACATCATATTGTACCTCATACATGACAAAGGTTGACAAATTTATGACAAGTGCATTCAGAAGAATACGCAAAGAACATGAAAAAAATCATATTGATGTTATGCAAATGATAAGTGGACTTGGAAATACATTGCTTAATCTTCAACAAATGTCTGCTCAACAAACAGTCCACGTTGCACTTTCCCTACCCCTGGACTGTGGTTCAAGGAAATGTATCTTCACAAACACATCTCCACTTGAGAAACACAAATTGGAACATGGTTTTACATTTGGGCCAACAAAAATACTATTAAAATAAAATAATATGAAAAATGTTGAAATATATATAAACAACATCTCTTTGAACTTGAACCAAAGTTTGTCGAGCTCCAACTATATTTCATAGCTGAGAATGTTTTTCCCATAGTTAATGTGTTTCTATGAATTCATAATTATCAGACTAAGTGTTGTTGTGTGAGGGATAAAGTTATTTTCTTCCTTTCTTTTTCCTCTTCTATACTTACCAGTTTTTCCCTTTTCTTCTTCCCCTCTATTATCCGTTTTTGGTTCTATACTTAGTCGTGTTTCTATGCTCGTGGGTTCCCAGGGTTGCAAACTGAAAAATCATCATCTCCATCTATATCTTCACATCACGAGTCTGACCGACCGTCGTTCGTTTTCATACTTATCCAGTTTTATGGCTGGGGGTTCGCGGGTAGGTGCTATCAAACTCTCATGCCCCATGTTCGGGGTATACATATTGCACCCAAGACTTTGGTGATCTACAATTCAGCCCTGAACTCCTCAAACTCGCAAGCCTCACTCTACCTACGATGACTCTGTCTGACCACCCCGCCTTTCCATACTTATTCGAGTCTTCAAAGTTTCGTGCGTTCACGGACTTCCGGGTTCACAAAAGTTTGAAATCATTTTTCGATCCCCTCCATCCCCGCCACCTTCGCCCCTTCCCAATGCACATTAATTATTATTTTACTAGTGACAACTCACCAGACATGTTCAAAAATATTGGCATTAATAAGAAAAAAGCTCGATGACATCTCCCATTAAAACACATTAATGGGAACATATTATGAGATCTGATGATTTTTTTGTGTCGATCTTGAATTGGCAAAAAATTGTTGGTTATTTTAGTTTTTATAAGGCATCATCATAGTAAGAATGTAATATTGTGCTATCCCACTGTCATCTACAAAGGTGTTGATGTCATGTCCCTCTTTAATACTGTGCATATATTACAGGTTGTCATATTTGAGAATATGCTTTCATATGAAAATGTTAACTCATATTTTCTCTATCGCCTATGCGTTTGAGCAAAATTTGCAGGCCGAAAACACCCTTCAAATTGGAACATGGTTTACAATTGGGCCACAAAAATACTATTAAAATAAAATAATATGACTAGTATTGGAATAAATATAAACAAACTCTCTTTGTACTTGAACCTGAGTTTGTTGAGCTCCATGTATATTCCATAGTTGAGAATGTTTTTCCCATAGTTAATGTTTATGGCCATGAGTTCCCGTATTGGTGCTATCGAACTCTCATGCCCTCTATTCCTTGATATACATCTTGCACCTAAAAATTCTATGATCTACAATTCGACCCGAACTCCTCGAACTTGCAAGCTTCACTCTACCTACGATGAGTCTATCCTCGTCTATCTGACCACACTGCCTTTCCATACTTAGTCAATTCTTCACCTCTTGTTGTCGCAGATTTGTAGGTTCGCAAACTCCTGGGTTCAGAAAAGTTTGAAAGCATTTATTGCTCCCGTCCATCCCCGCCACCTTCACACACTTCCCAATGAAAATTACTTATGCTTTTAATTGGTGACAATTCACCACACATGTTCGAAAATATTGGCATTAATAATCGAAAAGCTCGAGGACATCTCCGATTAAAATGCATTAAACCAAGATCTATGGGAGATTATATTATCATCCCCCAGTGTTCATTTTAAATACTATCAGGACACAATTACTTTCACATGTTGCAATACAAACAAATCTTCATCAAAGCATTAGTTTTCTCATAGGCACCCCAGATGCACTACAGTCGCATGATATCGAATTGGCAGAGGTCAATATTATGGGATATGAACTTTTTTTTTGTGGATCTTGAATTCAGAAAAATTGTTGTTTACTTTAGTTTTTTTAAGGAATTTTGCCCCGCCTTTCCATACTTAGTCGATTTTTCACCTCCTATTGTCATATATTCGTGGGTTCCCAGGCTTCCAGGTTCACAAAACTTTCAAAGCATTTTTCGCTCTCGTCCATCTTCGTCACCTTCGCGCCCTTCCCAATGCACATTAATCATGCCTTTACTAGTGACAACTCGCAACACATATTAGAAAAAATTGGCATTAATAGGCGAAAAGCTTGAGGACATCTCCCATTAAAACACATTAAACCAATATTTATAGAAGATTATATTATCATCCTCCAACATTCATTTTAAATACTTATTCCCATTTCCCTCTATCATAAAAAACTTGGGCTCTAAGGTTCCATCCTTGTAATTTTCCTGGTCATCCACATGTGAGACAACATAGAGATGCCATTCAGGCCCAATTGAAAGACGAGGGAGTGGTTTTATGTGACGTCAGCTTTGAGGGAAAATATTTCTGTTAGCCAACATAAACGCAGACAAAAAAGAATCAAGTATCTTATGATTGGTATTCTCCCTATATTCGATCCTTTGGTTGGTTGAAAGGCCTACTTGAAGATTTGTATGTTGAGCTTCTTTGTTTTGTTACTGGAAATTGGAAGGGACTTTCAAGTCACCTACAAAATTCTCCTTTTTTGAAGTATATATCTTCTTCCAACAACACAGATTTGGCAAGTGTATCAAATCCTGCAAACTACACCAGAATTTATCTTTCGTCAGAGGAGTCGCACATATTGTGGCTTACAAAATGGTCTGGAATATTTGGAAGTGACGCCAAATATTACTCTATGCATGAATATACTCATAAGGAAATTATAAATTTGGATCCTAACGAAGGTGAGAAACTGTATGAGTGGTTGAATCAACATCCTAAAATTGCATAACTTTCTATGTCAAAGTTTGTTGAGCGACTTCTGGGTGTAGTAACAGACTTGACAAAAAGTCAGCTTCTTTCTCAAAGTTTGTTCACCGACCTCTGGATGTAGTAACAAACTCGACATACAAACAACTTTCTATCACTACTGCACATTTTTTTCACTATTCCTATGCACATAATTGCATCTGGTTGAAGAGCTTACCACTCTTTGCAAGAATATTCTCCTAGTGGTTGAAGGTGGGTATATAATCAGGGAACGAGGCTCTCAAAAGTTTCTGATGCCTGCATCGAAAAGTAACTAGGAAAATTTAATGGGAAGGAATTCTAGACTATGGACTTTGCAAGACTTTTTGAAGATTACTTTATACTACGGTCACCTTCTGCAAGAATTTTGACGTATTCAGGGAATGATTTGGTTTATGAAGATCACCTTTTACTACCACCTTCATGTAATGATTTTGTTTCATTATTTAGAAGAGACCTTGATGTAGTAGATATTCCAGATCTATTTTCACCGAATATCAATATTCATGTTGTTTCCCGTGCTTTGAATAAGGAGAATGCATTTCTTTTGTTGCAGTAGATCTGATATTTGAAAAAAACGGAAGTTGCTCGATGCTTGAAGTATTAACTTGTTTGGTTCAAATAAATCACCATGACCTCACCGCAAGCGTCTCTCGATTTTTTCATTAGGATGATAGGTCGATAAGCATAGAGTGCCTTCTTGGTCGTAGAGTGCTTCCATCCCCAGCTTGGGTTTGCACATATGCTTTTATTGCTAGCTTGTTTTTTTCTCCTGGTGGTGGATCCTTCTATCCCAACCGACATGATGGAAATAAACTAGGTCTAGGGAGTTTGATCGCTTTCGAGGATCTGAGTTGACTATATATTAATTTTAGTTAACTTAAAAATGTTTATGTGTGCAACCTAATGTTAGACATAGAAAATACAATTTTTTGTTTTTTAAAATGTAAAATAATATATATTTTTTAACACATGACTAGTCGAAAAGTTTCAGGTGTTGTTTGGGATTCACGTCCTTCAAGGATGTAAATTAATTACACAATTAATATTGCTTGTGGCAATGCATTCGACCCGTCGTCGACTATGGAAATTGCATTAACACTGCAATGTCTAGATAATAAATGTCTGACATGCATCTAATGTTGAGTTCATCATCGCACAGGACACCGAACCTCCAAAGATTTCCAGACTCACAACAACATTGTAATTGTCATGACAAAGCAATTCTAAATTCGATGCTCTTTTGCAGGTCAGACAAATCTGCAGTATAAGTTCTTTGACAATGACATGCCTACTTGTTCACCACATTACCGCCCTGCAATCGATGACACTATTCTTGTTTCCACTGCCAGTGTCAATGTCCGAAGCTAAAGCTATCTAGAGCCTGGAGTCACTACTAGTGTCGATGTCTGAGGTTGAAGCTACTTGGAGCTTGGGGTCACGACTTGATACACTTGACATTAATACTAGTAGTGATCGAAAGTTGATTGTATGTCGAGTCTGTTACTACATCCAGAGGTCGTTCAACAAACTTTGAGATAGTATTTGGTTGTCTATCGAGTATGTTACTACATCTAGAAGTCGCTCAACAAACTTTGAGATAGAAAGTTCTATAATTTTAGAATGTTGATTCAACCACTCATACAATTTCTCACCTTCGTGAGGATCCAAATTTATAATTTCCTTCTGAGTATACTCGGGCATGGAGTAATATTTGGCGTCACTTCCGAATATTCCAGACCATTTTGTGAGCACAAAATGTGCCACTCCTTTGACGAAAGATAGATTATGGTGTGGTCTGCAACATTTGATACACTTTCCAAATTTGTGTTGTTGGAAGAAGCTATATACTTCAATAAAGGAGCATTTTGCAGGTGACTTGAACGTCCCTTCCAATTTACAACAATAAAAAAAAAAATCAACATACAAATCTTCAGGTAGGCCTTTCAACCAAACAAACGATCTAATACAAGGAGAATACCAATCATAAGATACTTGAATTTTTTGTCTCAAATTCTGTTGGCTAACATAATTTTTTTCCCCCAAAGATGAAGTCACATAAAACCACTCCCTCGTCTTTGAATTGGGCCTGAATCTCATCTCTAAGTTGTCTCATATGTGGATGACCAGGAACATTACAAGGAAGGCACCTTAAACCCCAAGTTTTCGATGATAGAGAGAAATTAACACTTATCAAAGTACAAAATGTTGAATAAAAAGATAATGTAGCTAGGCCATATCTAGAAGAGACAAACTATTCAAGAAGCTAATTGATATAGATCTAGCTGGAAACACCCATGAAGTCCAAGACCCAAAATTGATATTCAACTCGTTGTTTTTAACCAGGAAAGCATTTGATGATCAAATTGAAATCTATAAAAGACTGTCATTTGAAAATTTCTATAGCATTCTTGAATATGGTGAAGATGGCGTAAAAAACTGGCTAGTTGATTATTGGATTAAAAAACAGGATATTGAAGAAGCATTGCACAACCTCTCTATTGATTTAAGGGACTTGGAAAGTGAATTCTTCAGTATAAAAATCTGACATGAAATCAACATGACGACCATGAGGAGCTACATCGAGGAGTGGTACAAAAAGGTTGTCGACAAGATTTCCAATGAAGGGAAAAGGATGCTTGAGACGATTCCCATAACCGTCGAGGAAAGCCATAAAAGGACATCGACGAGCAAATGACAAGGCATGGGAAACCATCATAGTAAGTTCATACTGATCACATTCTTCTATCTTTGTCAATGTCTTCATCTAGTTAGTCTACCTCTTTAAATAGAAAGGTTTAATCGATGACTGGAAATTTTGTCTTTCTTCTTGCCAGGTCTTGCTGTCTTCCATCACCGACTTTCTTCTTTATACAAGATTGATTCTTGTACATATTTTCTTTATGGTCCGCGGGAGCCCCAATCCCAGTCATTATGGAAAACGCATTTAAATTTCAAAGAATATGTGTTGAACTATATATTTTTTTACAAATTACAAGAAATCTATTTTGGAAAATAATCTTAGTTGTATTTTGTAACCCAATTTATCTAAATATAAAATATTTGAGGTTGTTGTATGGTGTTTTCCAATGTTTAATATTGTTTTTTTTTTTTAATATTGTATTTTTTTTTAAATTGACCCATTTGCCTGTACAGTTATTGATAGATGAATTCAACCTCTTTCTACAAGAATTTAATACGCTCTTTGATCCGTAGTTAAACATGCATGATAGGCTTTTTTTTCCCCTGCCCAACACTTCGATTTAAATAAAAGCCGCTCTATTCGCTCCTTACATTTTACATGGAAGAATAATTTGTGATAGGACATAGTTTTGTGGCGCCCACCCTATACTTAAGAAAGAAATGGGTAGGCCCGTCCTGCTTTCATTGTTTGAGGCCCCAAAAATAGAGTCGATGAATGACTCTATTTCAACATGGCAACTCAGGTGTTGACGTCATGTTCCTGTTCAATATTGTGCATATATTACAACTTCTTGTATTTGAGAATATCCTTATATATAAAAATGTTATGTCGTATATTTATTTTTCTATTGCTTATGGGTTTGAGCGAAATTTGCGAGCTGAAAAACACCCTACAAATTGGAAGATGGTTTACATTTGGACCACAAATAATCTATTAAGATATATTAATGTGAATATTATTCGAATAAATATAAACAAATTCTCTTTAAACTTGAAGCCGACTTTGTCGACCTCCAAGTATATTACATAGTTGAGAGTAAATGTTCGTTTCTCTCTTTCTTTTCCCTCCTCTATACTTACTTGTTTTTCCCTTGTCTTCTTCCCCTCTATTATCCCTTTCTAGTTCTATACTTAGTCACATTTCTATGATCACGACTTCTCGAGTTGGTGGACTGGTAGATGCTCATCTTCAACTATATCGCCACATCATGGACCTGATCGACCGCCGTCCCTTTCAATACTTAACAAATTATCTGACCATCGGGTCCCGGGTTAGCGCTATCAAACTCTTATGCCCCCTGTTTTGTCCTATACATCTTGCACCCAAAACTTCTGTGATCTACAATTCAGCCCCGACTCCTCCAACTCGCAAGCTTCACTATACCCGGGTTCACAAAATTTTCAAACCATTTATTGCTCTCTTCCATCCTTGCCACATTCGCGCTCTTCCCAATGCATATTCATTATGATTTTACTAGTGACAACTCACCACATAGGTTCGAAAAGTTTGGCATTAATAAACGAACAATAGATGTTGTTATGTGAGATACTTACCCCTTTTTCCCTTTTCTTGTTCCCCTCTATTATCCCTTTCTGGTTATATACTTAGTTGCCTTTCTATGATCGTGGGTTCCCAGATTGGCAGACTGATAGATCCTCATTTCCATCTATATCCTCACATCATGAGTCTGACCGATCGTTGTTCCTTTCCATACTTGGCCAATTTTATGGCCACAGTTTCCAGGATTGGCACCATCGAACTCTCCTGTCGCTTGTTCAGTGATATACATCTTGCACCCAAAACATCTGTGATCTACAATTCCACCTTGGACTCCTCGAACTCGCAAGCTTCACTCTACTCGGGTTCACAAAAGTTTCAAAGCATCTATCACTGCCTTCCATCCCCACCACCTTCGCACCCTTCCCAATGCACATTAATTATGCTTTTATTAGTGACAAATCAACACAATGGTATGAAACAATTGGCATTAACAAGAAAAAACCTTGAGGACATCTCCCATTAACACGCATTAAACCGCCATTTACGACACTCTGACTGACTGACGTTCCTTTCCATACTTAGCCAATTTTTCCCTCATGTTTTGTGATATACATCTTGCACCCAAAAATTCCGTGATCTACAATTCCACCCCGGGCTCCTCCAACTCGCAAGCTTCACTCTACTCGGGTTCACAAAACATTTCAAAGCATTTATCGCTCCCTTCCATCCCCGCCACATTCACGCTCTTACCAATGCACATTAATTATGCTTTGATTAGTAACAACTAACCACAGAGGTTCAAAAAGATTAGCATGAATAAGCGAAAACCTCAAGCACATCTCCCATTAGAACACATTAAAGCACGATTTACGCGAAATTATATTATCAGATATCTTCTTCACATGTTATGTTTCATATTACTTTATGAGAAGATTCCATTTCATATTAATTACTTTATTCCTGCCATGTATTTTTGGGTAGATTCTTTTACAATAATTGTAAATTAAGATATAAGTTGTATCTAAAATTAGTATTCAATGAAATTTCAACATAGGTTTTAATATATATATTTTTTATCATTTAATTTCTAAAAAACAATTGAACATAACTTTTTAATGTTTAATTTTTCCCTTAATTCTCATTTAATTTTACATACTTCAACTTTCATTTGCTTATTGTTAAAGATCTATTCTAATTTCCCTTTACTTACCATATTGTTAATTTATAATTTTTTAACAATATTCCTCGTCTCTCCCCATCTTCCAATAATCATCATTATCAATAATTATAAGGTGCCAACTATCATCTCCATTTCCAAATCTTCTTGGTAGGGACCATCTCTCCCCATCTTCCAATAATCATCATTATCAATAATTATAAGGTGCCAACTATCATCTCCATTTCCAAATCTACTTGGTAGGGACCAAGTTGCCACACAACACAATCTACGACCAACTACACAACACAATCTACAAAATCGACCTTCCTATTACCAACCAATTCCCCATTCCATACATAGCCACTTTTTCGAACACGGATTCCCGGTCAAGCGACCTCTAGATTGCACTTCCATTGTTCTGTGACCTAAAAACAACACCCGGACCTCCGCGACCTGTGCAACAACTATTTTTAGCTCTGGAGCGTCCTCCAAAATTAACTTCGACACAACTTCTTGTCATGCGCCAAAACATTCTTTAGATGGCCGTCCCTTTTCATTTATGGCGGCATGGGACACATGAGGAAGTCTCCAAATACATGGAGTACTCTGGCATTGGAGTTGCGTTTGCTTGCAGGTTTCATCACAGAATTGGCTTTGAATGCGAGGGAGGCCATGTCTGTCCTAGATAGCACAACATGAAGCTTGGTCGTTGGCAGAAGGAAACAAAGATACCCCAAATCCAACTTTTTCATTTGCGGAAAGAGGACTGATCCGACATCCAATCTATAGGCCATTGGTGTGAAAGACGAAGCATTGAGGATTATCTAGCATAAGCTTTACTGCCTTTATTCGTCGTTGAAGCTCTTGAACTCTGTCGTTCTAGCTTATGACTTTCACAGTATTGGAAGACACAGAGTTGGAAGTGCAGGAAACATAGTTTCCCATTATGAATGTCAATTGCTTGTCCTTTTGTCGATCTTCTTCTGTTGCGATTGTGAATGGTGAAGAAAACATATTGTGGAGTATGTGATCAATTTATTTTCAAATTCAAAAATTGACACAAATGGAAAAAGGTGAGTGAGGCGATCAACCCTTTTTCAAATTCAGAAAGTAGTGGGCTAACTGAGGAGCAATCTTCCCTCCCGAGTTACTTTACCGACCGGTCCTTCAACGACCCGCTTTAAAATTTCCGACCAATCCAGAACTCTGATCGATTTTCCGAGCATCTGGGTTGGTTTAAAATGGAGCAAAACCTCTAGGGTAAGGTTATGAAATGCATGGAACTTTGATCTATGCGAAACACAGACTACCCTTGATTTTCTGACCATCTGGGTTGGTTTAAAATGGAGCAAAACCCCCAGGGTAAGGTTCTTAAATGCATGGAACTTTGATCCATGCGAAACTCAGACTACCCCTGAAAATCTGGTCAAATTCAGGCCCTTTTTTTGCTTGAAAAGAGGGTTTGTTTTCTCTCGAGTTAGCCTACTCCATTCAGAAAGGAGTGGGCTAACTCGTGAGCAATATTCCCTCCCGAGTTACCTTTCCGACCGATCTTTCGACGACCCGCTTTTAAATTTCCAGCCAATCCAGAACTCTGATCGATTTTCTGAGCATGTGGGTTGGTTTAAAATGGGGTAAACGAAGAAAGGTAGTTGGAATATTAAATATTGTATGTACCTCACCTCTGAACCTCATGTGCTAACACCAATTTGTGTCCAGTTGTTTGGTGTAGTCCAGTGATCAGAAGATGTAGTCATGTCATTTGGTAGAGCGGAGTCGCGAGAGGATGCAACTGCTAGAATTATTGAATGAACGAGGGTCACAAGAATTCTAATGATTATTAATATACATTCTACTATCTAGCATGCAAGAGGTATATACACTGTCGGATCACCTTAATATATACACTAAAATATATCGAACATATTGTTGGCAAGATGTATATATTCTGCTATCTAGCATGCAAGAGGCATAAGTTGTTGGCCCTTAATATACACCCTCTCATGGTAGAGTGACCTCTATATTTGGTTATGTACTTGGGTGGATGCTTGATTTGTTCGCCCGCATTTTAAGTGAATTAACATGACGTATCATTTCCAAGACGGCTAGCAACATTGAATGTTGCCACATGTAAATTATTGGCTGTCAGATCTGAAAGCAAGTCAGATCCACCTATCGCAGCATTCAATGCTACATAACAAACTGGATATTAGATAGACTATAATCCACCTACAGCATTGAATGCTGCATAGCAAGCTAGATATTGACCGCCTCATTTCCAAGACAACTATTTAATACATGCTGTAATTTGGCACAGTCAAACACACTCTGCCTGCCACAGGACTGACCTCTGTCATTCGCCTATGTACTTGGGTCGATGCTTGGCATGCTGTCACACATTCTAAGTTCTAACTGAATCAACGTGAGTGAGACATAGTTTTTATACATGCTGTAGTTTGGCACACTCACTGGCACTCTGCCTGCTACGGGACTGACCTCTGTCCTTGACCTATGTAATTGGTTCGATGCTTGGCGTGCTGTCAAGCATTCTAACTGATTTGGTCGATGCTTGGCGTGCTGTCGTGCATTCTAACTGATTCAAAATTAGGCATCATTTCCAATGCACCTATTTAATACATGCTGTAGTTTGGCACACTCGCTGCTCTAAAGGCAGGGACGAGCTACTCTGCAGCGCCTCTTCTTTAGAATCCGTTCGACCAAATTCCCCATGAGATGATTCTCGAAGCAAGAAAGGTTACTTGGTTGTGAATTGTGTGATTTCATGATAAATGGTTGGCTGCAGTTTTGTGATTTTTAGCTGTGCTTGCGCTGTCCGAGGGTTTGTTTTGTAAGGATATACAGCACAACCGAAGATTGACGGGGAGAGGAAACCCATTGGAGTGGAATGTTCCATGGATTGAAGTGCGCTTCTACCTGAAATCAAAATAATAGTAAAACCCTTGCATTTTCCCACTTGAAATCGAAATAATATATAAAAATATTTAATCGGTTATAGGTTAATTTTTTTTATATATTATTTCGATTTCAGAATAAAGGAAAATGCAAGGGTTTTACTATTATTTTGATTTCACCCAGAAGCCCATTTCAATCCATTGGACATTCCCGGTAAAGCTCGTTTGCATTTATAGTTTCTTTGGTCTTGGTTATTGGTTTTGGCCTAGTTGATGATTTGAAATGAACTCTGATTTGCAGCAGTTTATAAAGGAGGTTTCCTGATTCAGGAAGAAGAGGAGCTGATGGGATGTTTTTGTTTCAACTTAATCGCAAGGGTTTTGCTCTTATTTCGATTTCATACTAAAGGGCATTTCAATCCATTGGTCATTCCGGGTAAAGTTCGTTTGCATTTTTTT
>JZKD02S1146574.1:0-12841 GCA_000966675.3 Picea glauca | reverse complement strand
GATGAGTTGGCACATACATGAGGTGTATAGTTGATGATGTTGGTACATATTGATGAGTCATAGTTTATGTGTATTTGATGCATGATTGGTACATATTTGGTGCATGGTCGATGCACTCGTTGATGCTACAAGTTGAGGTACAGGTTGGTGCATGGTTGATGCACTTGTTTATGGTACAGGTTGATTACAGGTTGTTTGGTACATGTACTTACAGGTTGTTCGGTGTAGGTTGATTGGTATAGGTTTACAATAGTATATCTCACAATGATAGTGTGACAATGGTTCCATCATTCTACTTATATTTCAAGGCAATTGGACGGAGCAAGGACATGTGGTTGTAGCCAAAGAACATAGGGGGTTGTATCCTCCTTCTGGTTGTAGCCAGAGAATTGGGGAGTTGGAGCTTCCCTCAGGTTGTAGCCCGAGAAACTAGGGGGTTGGAGCCTCCTTCCAGTTGCAACTGGAAAACAAAGGAAGTTGGTGCTTCCAATGAATGTAATTCTTAAAGACATATAATAAAAAGCATTCTGTGGTTTTCTCCCGCTTTGGGTTTCCATGTAAAAACACTGGTGTACTATGTATGTTTATGATTACTCATTTGTTCATTGTTTATTTACTCTGCAACTATTGGATGATAATGCTACATTGATATAACACTTACATTTTGTGGTTAAAAATGATTAACTTGCTCTATTACTGATTCATCCCCCTCTCAGTAATCCAACACATGTCAGTTGGGAACACGTTGGTTGGATGCATGTTGAACAAGTGTACTTGTCAGGCACACTTTCTGAGCGCACTTGGTAACATGTTAACTAAAATCACTTGGAAAGACCTTACCAAACACACCTTCTAAGCACACTTGTATAAACAAATGTTGGACTCAAATAAATTGTTGCGCATACCATTAGATGTTGTGAACACGTATTACATGGGACACAACACCATGGAACATGGACATCAATTACCAAGTCATGAGAGACACAATTGAGTTGAATGGTTGGACAAATTCTTACAAGCATTCATCATTTTCCATGTGATGCATTATCCTCTCAATAAAGGCCCCACTAGAGCAGAGCCCCTTAATAAACTTCATCCACTTGGTATGGTATTACATGTGATATGTCTTTACGGTGGAACAATGTTTTATTTCAATTCACCAATCAATTGGATCAACCATTTCAATTCACCAATCAATTGGAGCAACAATTTCAATTCTTAGTGGAATAATGTTTCCTTTTTCTCCCACCAATCAATTGGAATAACAATTTCAATTCGTTCTCCCACCACCATGATGGCTAAAAGAATTCACTTTTTCGAATTCTTTCACTAATTCCAAGTTCCATGATGGCCAAAACATTCACTTGGTGGAGGTCAACTCGTCTCTCTCCTCGATGGGATAAAAACAATCACGAGATCCCTTTGGTTTTCTCATAAAAAATCAAAAGGATCATTCACTGAGTATGACCATTATAGAAAATATTTATTTGTTATAAAATTCTACCTTAGCAACTTAAGAGAAAGATCGAAAGACAACAAACTAGAGGAATCAAATTTTAAAAATGTTTGGAATTTTAAATAATTAAGTGGCACTCATTCTTGGAATGTTCATTTGATCATGGATTGAAAATGACAACGTAGGTATGGAAAATATTTCAAATATTTCTTTTTTTTCATATGAAAACATAAGCATGACACGAAGGGGCCCTTGATGTCTTTATAATTTATAATTTTGACTTTGATGTACCCGAAAGGTGACAAGATAGTATGTGGTGGTAAAAAGTTGAAATTAAAAAAAATAAAGTTTCCAATGCAAGCATATAAATGGCTATTTTCTTAACATGTTTTTAAAATGAATTTAGTTTTTTTAAGGTAAAGATTTATTGAAATAAAAATATTTTTAATAAATCAATATAAACAAATTAATAAAAAAGAAATATGTATTAAAAAATAAGATATTTAAGTATAAATATTTTTTTTATTGGAAGTAATTTTTATGGACTTTTATATGTTTTTAAACTATAACATGGGTTTTATCTCTTGTTGTTATTGTTATATATGACTGATTTAGATTGGATCATTATATAATTTTTCATTGATCTTGATATTTTTTGGATGAAAAAATTGGAGGAATTGGCTTGGAGGGCCCATTTTAGTGGCATGTTCTAATTTGGAGATTTGGGGTCTCAAACCTTCCACAACCATTTTGAGGAATCAAACGACATTTTTCGGTGTAAAAAATTTGCAATACGATTTTCCAACCCTTGATGTTGTTCTGCACACCAAGACCTTTTCAATGGTGCAAAAATGACCTCAATCGAAGCTCGTATGCGAAAGTTATGGCTCCCGCAAGTTGACCAACCTTATTGACCACCATGGTATGAGTGGATGCCATGACGACCAACCTTATTGACCACCGTGGTATGAGTGGATGCCATGACGTCAACCCCCATTACTCAAACATGTGGGGCTAGTCATGTGTGGAATTTCAATAATATTCTAGAAGGTCCAAAATCTTATCACTAATTGAGGTGTGAGGATGCAAAAACCCTAACCCTAGATGACTACCAGGATATGCTAAATATCAAGCCATACAGAAGAGAGGGGGTCCATTCTTTAACATTGTACTTGTTCCATAAGTGAGCATATAATCTAGGAGTAGTATTTGAGAGAATAATAGAGAAGGAAGTATATTTTTTAGCATCCATTCGGGTCATAGTGTCAAAGACAACTCCATAGTGAGTGCCCCCTTCTTTGTATTTGCATACCATAAGTGAAGAAAAGAGAGTAGAGCATAGGCCTCACCTTCTAGCTAGGTTTTCTCTTGTTACGGGTTTCCCAAGATACATCTTGTGTTCATTGTGTGTATGGTGTGTACATTTGCTTGTTTTTTCATTTTTTTATTTTAGTTATTTTAAAAAATATGAGCAATAAGCTAATAATAATTAATCTGGGTTCTAAGGAAACAAATTGCATAATCTAATATTTCATAATATAAGATCTGTTGTGATGAACTATTCCTATGGAATATCCATGGTAGTTTATAGATCAATGACAATAATCTTAGATAAGTTGGAACTTGTAAGTGATCCAAACTTGAGTAGCCTTAGTGATGACCTAGTTAAGGGGGAATGAGGCTTCCAAAAGGGAGACTGGGATGAAACCTCTCTTTGGCCTAGAGTAAATGTATAAATTTCTTCTAGTTGGCGAACTTCAATTGGTCTTGAGAGGGTCCTAAAAATATCACAAGAAAATATCCATCTTGTATGAGTGGTTTCCTATCCAAGGGTTTCAACCACCCTAGAATAAACATTGACCAAGTTTTTTAGGAATTCCAATGACCTCTTGTGCCATTTATTTAAACATGACAATTGTTGCATGAGGTAGGATGCAAATGGTTTTCTCCTACTTAAAAAAAAATCTTCTCATCCCATTTCTCATTGAATGTAGTATATTTACTTTTCATTTTACACTCTCTTATATTGTTTAATAGGTGAAGTCCATGCAATAATCTAACTTAATAATTTACTCACTCCATTATGTGGTGATCCTTGTTCAATTGCCTCTTTGAGGGGGAAACCTCCAATTTAGAAGAGATCCAAATACAATTATTTATTTGCTTGGAACTTGATTACATATCTTCTACTATTGTATATAGTTTTTGAATGACCAAAACCCTAATCACCTAGTGGGACTCCATTAATGAGGCCACAACCACTAAATAGTGGACCTTCTTTAATGAGGCCAACTTACATTTATTGATTTCATACTCTAATACCTCATGGGCCTTATTTAATAGAGATGGGCCCAATACAACAAGTAATAACCTATTATCCTAGCTAGGGAAGTTAGGGTGGGACCCAAACATGCCTTCCCCCTTACAAATAAACATTGTCCTCAAGGTTGGAGATGGAAAATTGGTGGAGATTCTCTTGTAGTTCCCATGTAGCATCTTTAGGCTATGTAACCTTTCATTGGATCAATACTTCCTAGATAGTCCACCAATGAAGAAAACACTTTTGTTTGTCCAAAACAACGTCAAGCTACAACCAATGGAGCCTCTTTATCTATTTAGAGAAGGCTGGTTTGAAATCTGCAATTCAACCCAACCACTTTCTTCAAGAAGGACACATGAAAGATTGAGAAGATCCCAGAATGGCTTAGAAGACCCAATTCATAAGCCACCAAGCCTATATGTTTTGAGTATAGTATAGGGTCCATAAAAATTAGGTGATGATATCTAGTGGCTCTTCTCCTTTAGTGATGTCTTCTTCTAGTATTGGAGATGCAACAACACCTAATCTCCTTCCTCAAAATAGTGTTCGGAACAATGTTTATCAACCTCTTGTTTAATTTAGTCCTGGTTCAACACCAAATTATCCTTGAGGGTACAAATAATGTTAGAATGGGGTATAAGGGGTTTTTCCACTTCTTGAACCTTAGATAATCCTAGTAAGTAAGAGATCACTGATATGGAATTTTTTCCATAGAATTCCTCAAAGGGAATCGTTTGATTTGACCATGATAGGTGTTATTGTTCCACCATTTGACCAACATTAACCACTAGACCCATTGGGCCTATCGGTTCAAGGAAAAATAATGTAAATAGGCTTCCAAAAAATTGTTGATTGCTTATATCTAACCATTTATTTGGGGGAAATACAACATGAATATATTCAATTGGGTGCCTTGAAGTTGAAACCAATCCTACCACAAATTAGGAGTGAAGGTGGATTCATGATCTATCACAATTGATCGAGGTATGCTATGGAGTTTAAAAGTATTTTCCATGAATACTTGTGAGACTATGGAGGCCTTGAAGGGGAATTGTAAGGAAAAAGTGATAATATTTAGAAAGGTGATCAACAACTACCACAATACCTGATTTGTTTTATAATTTTGGTAACCCCATAATGAAATCCATAGAAATGTCAATCAAAACGATGGCTAGAATGATCAAAGGTTGTAATTCTCTTGGAGGATTCACCATCTCCCACTTTTGTTAATGGAAAGTGTCACATTCTACCATGAATATGAAGATGTCCTTCATGTCTGACCAAAATAATGAATGCTTTATCCTTTCATATGTTTTATGAAACTTGGAGTGACCCATTCCAGGAGAGGAGTGTAATCTAGATAACACTCAGGATTTAAATGTTGAATCCTAGACCAAAAAAAATGCCCTTTAATAGAAAATCTCATCATTTTTCTAAGTGTAGTTCATATATGTATGACATTTGACCTGTAGCTAGTGGATCATATGCATTATCTTCACATCCATTGACCATTCTTGACATACCTCTACCATACTATTGGGTACTAAGAAAGATAAGGAAAATAGGGAATTTTCCTCTTCATACTTATTCAATAGAGAATTAACCACCACATTCTCCTTGCCATTTTGTAGATAGTATAGTAGTCATATCCTAAAATTTTAGTGACCCACTTATGCTACTTAGGAAGGATAGCCTCTTCGACAAATTATTTCAAGTTATGATGGTTTGATTTAATATAGAAACAATGCCCCATTAAGTAAGGATGCTACATATCAACTGGGTGCATAATAAGTAGCATTTTTTTTTCATACATAGATTTATATAACATAAATCCTCATTAGTGAAGATTAATAGGTGTCCCTCTTGCATTGACATTACCCCAATTCCTTTTCCAGAGGCACCACACTAGAAGAAAAGAGTCTTATTGAAGTCATGCATGGCTAGTATTAGGTAGTACATATAACATCTTTTAAAGCCTAAAATCCTTGTATGACCTCTTGATTCCAACTGATGGCATTATTTTAAAGCAAGGTGGTGAGGGGAGTTGCAATTTTACGAAAGTTCTACAAAAACCTCCTATAGTAACTTATGAGGCAAATAAATCCCCACAAAATTTACAGGGTCTTTGGACAAGGTCAGTGTTTCATCACCTCAATTTTCTTAGGATCAACATGCATGCCCTCCCCACTCACAATGTGTCCCAAATATTACAACTTTGAAATTATAAAAGCACATTTATAACATTGGAGGAATAGTTGGTGATGATGTAGAAGTTGTAGACCTAATCTGCATGATCCACCTAAGTTTTGTTGTATACCAAGATGTCATCAAAGATGACTATGGAAAAATGGAATAGAAGGGGTCAAAATATTTTTTTCACAAGTCTTTGAAAAGTGGAAGGAATATTTCAAATACCAAAAGGCATCACAAAAATGTTGTAATGACCTTCATGAGTGTGGAAAGAAGTTTTAGAAAAATTGCTTCCTTCATGCAAATTTGGTGATAACCGAATTAGAGATCAAATTAGGTTAAGAATTGAGCACTATGTAACTCATATAAGAGGTCCTCAATGAATATAATGAAAAATTTATCCATGTTTGTCAAGTTGTTAAGGGATCAAAAGTTGGGACAAATGCACCAAGTGCCTTCGTTTTAGAAACCATGACAACTAGGGAGGAATAGGGGTTCGTACTAGGACAAATGACACTTGCTACCAACAACCCTTATATGATCTGATTTCATTATTTTGGAAAAAATGTTTGATGATATATATGCACATTAGGTTGTATGCTACTTGTAATAAAATGGATAATATGATCATGCTCACAATACAAATGTGGTATTCCTTGGTGAAATTCAAAGACACATTAGTGTTTGTCCAAAACTAACTATGAGTCTAGATGAATTTGTTGAGAAGCATCCTCAAAGGCTTGAGTAGCATGGAATTGTGTAGTAATTCCCAAATGACCCTATTTTAGGATCTTTTCCATATGGTGGGAGCTAACAATTTCTAGAGAGATGGATGTGAGACCTTTGAGAGTATATGAATGCCCATCTTTTTGGAAACTCGTGTATAACTCCAAGAGATCCATGGTGAAGGGGCCTATTTTTCTCAACCATTCAACACCCAAAAAAATATCACAACCACCCATTTAAATGGAGAACATGTGACTTTTCAAGGAATAATTTATCCAGATTGGATCATTATATAATTTTTCATCTATCTTAGTGTTTTCTAGGTAGAAAAGTCATAGGAATTTGCTTGTAGGGACTCTTGTCATAGGATTTGTACTTGTGAAAATCCCTCCAAAATATCCCCAAATATCATGTAACAATGGAAGAAACTACCATTGTCACCAAAGTAGAGTCTTCACTCATTTTAGGGATGTAATAGGTCCACCAAAAGGGAGGCTTCTCTAGTGACCTCAAGGGATCAAAGAACAAGAAATATCCAAGCCTACGGCCTCTTATATTGATGACCTATTAGATGGTATAGGTCTAAGAAGGAGAAGAGAAGTTGTAGGGAAGGTGTTGTACCTGCTTGGAACAATTAACAATTTGCATCATATATTTGACAATTATCAAGTTAAAACATGCAAAAATGACCTTTTTAGACACTAGAAAAATGAAATTACATTCATTGTTGCAAATTACAGAAGTAAACAATTATATAGTAGCAATAAATGATTTGAAACAACAACAAGAAACAATTCTTGGAAACACCACAATTGACCATGAAAAGTAACCATTAAACCAATAAAATATTATCCAATTTCTAGAGGTACTTTCTGAACAAGTTAAGCCACTTATAATTATAGCAACTAGAAGTGGCTTAACTTCTAGAAGTGTTACACCACAAAGGTGAGGAAGTGATGATGAGAAAATGAAAGATAGCAATAGACTTCTTATATGAGGATAGCCTAGTGATTTTTTCCACATAACATTCATTTGAATTGGGGCCAACCCCTCATTTAGACTTTACAAAATGTAAAAATGCAAAAAATACATCATAATGGCCACACATGTGTGACTTCAAGACCTCTTAGGCTAGGAAGAGGCATCCAAAGTCCATGTGGAAGAATCCCATGGTGGATTAAATGGTAATCATGTTTATCCTCACCATTATCATTCCAAATCATCGCTGGTACCCAAATTGTCCATCAAACCCTAACATCATCAAACCCTAGAAGATGACATTATCATCAAGAAAGGGCCAACGTCCAGAATTCAGGGTGCCACGTCTAGGGAAAATGAGGTTGCATCTCATCTTTGAGTGACATATGGATGTTTTTTGTTTCAATGTCCTCGATCCAATGAATAATAAGGCCTAGGGTACCTTTCCCATATTGTGGGCTTCCAACCCATCTATGTACCATCATGGTCAAATCTACCCAAACCAAGCCCATCTGTCCATTGTACAAGGTTCTAAGGATGTGAGAGTTGATGTCTAAAGGTGGTGAATCATTGCGTGACTCACTAATATGCATCACATGTGCTATATTCCTTCAATAAAGGCACAACATTCTAGATTAAAACCCAAGATGTCCCTCAAAGAACCATGTCAGGGCAATCCAAAACAAAACAAAGTATAAGACAGGGTAAATCAATGTTCATAAGCAATTTTAGTCCTTAAAACATGCATAGTAAGATATCACTTAATATTTGAGACATGCAAACAATTTACCTCAGTATCCCATTCAAGCATCACACCAGCCCAAGACCTGATGTGAGTTGGAAAGTTTAAGTATGGGAGGGTCTTCATCCAACCCTATTAGGTGTGCCAAACTAGACAGGATATAAAATACTCGGGTAGAGGGATAGGTCTGAAGGGAAGTAGGAAATAAAGAAACCCTTCAAGAGAATGTGTGATAGTGATATGGATTAGGGCTTACTTCATGGCTTATGGTATCATTGAATCCATTTCTATGAGTGCCTTTGTAGAGGGAGAAATTGTTTGTTGATATACCCTTTCCTTGGTAGTTTTTGGATTCATTATCCATTAATTTCCTTTTGATACCCAATTATAATTTACAATTTCCCTTTAAAAGGTTTCAAGATTCATTCCTTCATTGTTTTACTCGGGCATAGTCCTTTATAATTGTGCATTCATTTGCATCAGGCCAGGGTCAACATGGTCCCTTGCCATTGGTAAGTTGGGTAAATGGGAATAGGTTTCATAATCCATGGGTATAGTATCATAAGATAAATCCATCAATAAGGTATCACCCAACATTGCAACAAAATTTCTAGACAAGAGCATTCCTCAAACATCTAGGACATCTACGACCACAATGTCCATAAAAAAGACTATCTAAGGATATCGAGCAAGGCGAACCTTCAAATTTTCTATCAAACCATATGTGGGAATAGACCTTGATTCAATCCTGTAAACATTCCTATAAGGCCTTGTGACTTCCAAACCTAATTGTCTCATTACTTTCAATGCCATAACATTTTCACTCGCCCCTGAGTCAAGCATACAATTGTCTAAACACTTATTTTTCATTTGCAAGGTAATGTAGAAAGGTGGGTGCTCATCATAGTGTGGTCTAAAAATTAAAATGATTATCTTGCAACATCGTAGGAGGGTCTCCAGGTTCTCATTGTACTATAAAAAATTTCTCAACCTTGTTTCTCATCGAAGGAATATTAACGATTTTTGTTAGAGGTACATGTATATTTATCTTTTTCAAGATGTTATTTATGTCAAATTTCAAGTCTGTGTTATTATTTATTAGCAAAGTGGAACTAGGAGGAACACTATCTATATGTGGTGGAGAAGTCCTTGGCCAAGGAAGTCTAGGGTCACCGGGAGGAGATTGGGGAGCATTCCTTTGTCTAGTGTACACTTGTAATTCTCTCTTGATTACTCATCCATTTTACTTATAATCTAATCCTATCCCTCTTGGTAGCTTCTTTCTTTCCCTCCTCAAGTTTTTCTAGTGTGATATTGAGGCACTCTTAGGGGGACATACCAAAAATAGAGTTTATAGTATCAAATACATTCATGTGCTCAAGTTCCCCATTATTTCTTGGGAACTCATATTTCCAATGTGAATCCCCAAAAGGAAAACACCATGGAGCCTCTTCTTGATCTACAATATTAGCAAGATCTAAAGTGTTAGGGACTCTTTGTTCATCTAGGGGCCTAGGTTTCCATGCTTTTCTCATCCTTTAGGATTTTCCCCTTAAAGGAGGCTTGATGGCTTGTTGTTGTGCCCTTTCTAGATTAGTGATCTTGTTCATCATCAAGGATTGATTTTTGGTGAGGTCATTTATTGCTTCTTCAATCCTTTCTATCCATGGAGTTCTTATATCTTGAGTGGGCTCAATATTGTGTAATGTTCTTGGTTTGGTGTCAACCTTAGCTCTTGGGGCATAGAAAGGTTCTACCTTATAGGATGAGAGATTAGCCTCTATTCTTGCAACCGTTTCTTGGGCCTTTGGAGTTCCTATATCATCCTAGATCATTCTTGGAACCGTTTCAAGGGCCTTTGGAGTCTTGTCCCTAATCATGAACCCAAAATTTTCTAGGAAGGCGTTCATGTAGAGAAAAAGGAAATGCTCCTTTTTGGGGAAAATATTGTTAGGTAATTGTTGGAGCAACTTTTCAAACTTGACATAAAAATATTTGATGGTTTCATTCTCTTTATTTTTCATTTCAGTAAGTCCCAACAACAAGTTAGGATCTTCCTTGGTACCCCATCTTTTCAAGAACTTCTCCTCAAATTGGTTTCGGGAATTAATATTTTTGCTAGGGAGATTATTGTACCACCTCCTAGCATCATCAACAAAAGTGGAGGAGAAAATTTTCAAAACACCATCCTTGACATCATCTCCCATGGGATTAAGTTGGAAAAATTCCCAGAAGTTATCCAAATTCACTTTTCAAGTAGTCACATTATTACCGAAACACTTGGGCAACCACTTTTCAAACTTTGGAGGCATGTTACGATGTTACCTTGGGATTGTAGACATGTATAGTGGTTTGAAGATATTGGATACCCATTTCTTTTGAGACATTAAAGATAAAGGAGGGTTTCCAAAGAATAAGGATTTAATCATAGGTGAGTTGTGAGGAATCCTTCTCTTGTAAGTCTTAAGAGGGTTAGAATACCTCCTTGAGATTTTTGGAGTTCCTAGATCATCCTTCTAGGATCATAAAAGGAAGGTGAGGGAGCTAGACTTAGTGGATTCACTAGGAAAACTTGTAAGACAACGACTTCATGGAAAGTTTAACAAAGGAATGTCATGAGGAGAATGACTCAATCCTCAATGGCAATGTCACCAAAATGTTGTCACAGGATTTGTACTTGTGTAAATCCCTCCACAAGATCCCCAAATATTGTGTAACAATGGAAGAAACCACCACTATAACCTAAGTAGAATATTCCTTAATTTTAGTGATGGAAGAGGTCCATCACAAGGGAGAATTTTCTAGTGACCTCAAGGGATAGAATAATAAGAAATAGCCAAGCCCATCACCCACTATCTTGATCACTTGTTAGTTGGTCTAGGTCTAGAAAGGAGAAGAGAAGTTGCAGGTAATTTGTTGTACCTTCCCATAACAATGAATGATTTGCAACATATATTTGACAATTATCGAGCTAAAGCATGACACCATGACCTTTTTAGACACTAGAAAAGTGAAATTTCATTGGTTTTTGCAAATTAAAAGAATAAACAATTATATAACAACAATGAATGATTTGCAACATCTACAAGAAACAATGCTCAGAAACACCACAATTGACCATGAAAAGTAAGCATTAAACCAATATAATATTATCCAATTTCTAGAAGTACTTTTTGAACAAGTTAAGGCACTTATAATTATATGTATGCAACAAATTAAGACAATTTTAAGTGGCTATAGAAAATTTTTGTAACAACAACAATAAATAGTTGAAGTTTGTTAGGGTTAGGGTTAGTAAAGTTAGTAGGAAGCTTGAGAGATTTAGAAAATTGATTTTAACAACTACTTTAGCCACAATATCACTCCTAGATCAGTGTCGTTGTCATTCTAGGGCCTATGGAGTCTCGAATGCATTAAACTTGAAGATTGATCTAATTGAAACCAAAGAGATAGAGTCTAAACCCTAAGGTGTAAGCACATTTGGGCCTTAGGATTTAGACTTTGAGGAAAAGGATATCTAGGATGCAGGCATGTTTGGGCCTTAGATGTCATTTTTCCTTTCTTGGAGCTTCAACTAAGTCAAGGATCAAATGTCTAGGGATAAAATCCTAAAGTGCAAGCACTTTTGGGCTTTAGGCTTCTAACCCTAGCGAGGAAGTTTCCCATATTTGGAAAAATTAAACTTTACGAGGAAGAGAAGGACTTATGTCTTATTCTTAGGGTTTCAACAAAACAATACTACTTGCAATAAAATAGAAATTTCACCATTTACATAAACAAGAGGAAATATAATTGAATAAAATTACTTACTTCATCCAAGAAACTAAGAGAATAAAATTATAATTGTAGAAATATCCATCCAAATGAGAAATCAATCCAAAAATGAACCTCCTTCAAGAACAACGCATAAGAGAAAATACCAAGAATCACTGAAATAGAAAAAAACTAGAAGTGTTACCCCACAAAGGTGATGAAGTGATGATGAGAAATTGAAAGCTAGTTCTAGCCTTCTTATATGAGGATATCCTAGCGAATTTTTTCACATAACATAACATAACATTCATTTGAAGTAGGGAGACCCCTCATTTAGCCTTTACAAAATGTAAAAATGCAAAAAATACATCATAATGGCCATACATGTGTGACATCAAGCCCTCCTAGGCTAGGAGGATGCCTCCAAAGGCCATGTGGTGGCATCCCATGGTGGAGTAAATGGTGATGATGTGTCTGCTCACCATGATCATGCCAAATCATAACTAGTACTTGCTGAATTGTTCTAATTATTCTAAACCTCATATTGAAAATATCATATAATATTTACTTACAATAACCTCTCATCAAGTTCGCTAAGTCTTGTTTATATTTTCAATGTGTAATTATTCTATGATAACAATAGCATTTAAATCATAAGGAAATGATTATCAGATCT
>JZKD02S1146507.1:196761-210440 GCA_000966675.3 Picea glauca | reverse complement strand
AGAAATTAATTCATGGAGGATTGTAGGGGATGAGAGACACTTGTACGGAGAGGAATTTTTGGGAATTTATTTTTAAAACTTTAATTAAATGAGATTTTAGGAAAGAAAGGAAGTTCGAAACTATATAAAAGAAAGGGAGGAGAAGAAGTAAGGGGGATATTCTGTTTGTGTAACGTTACGTTGCAAAATTATTGACATGACCGATTTACTTGTGGGAGTTGGGATACCCAACTCGGAGAGGAATGGTAGCTCGACCTTGCGAGGTGAGCTGGGTGCTAGACTAAATCTCTGGATAGTGTGTGTGTGGCCCCTTTGTGGCTTGGGGGGATAAGGGGGAAGAAGAGTACCCCTATCATTGGCTGGGAGGTACCAGTGAGGTCTCGACGGTCGGCGAGCGGGAGTTGCACAGAGTGTGGAATGTCATTCGAAGCAAGTGATCAGGCAATGGTACACTCTTCTATTTTGTAGAGTAGAAGGCTTTAGGACTTATGCTTGGATCTGCATATTGATTGGTAAATGGATTGGATGTTTAGATTGATAGCAGACAACTTTTTCTTAGCCTAGCTAATTGTTGGTTGATTGATTTCCCATGGCCTTCATCCCCGCCTGACTCAACATCCCTATGGTTCACTGTGACCCATGAATTTGTTTTCTTTTCATCCCTAGCACTCCAGTCCTCGCCTGAGCAATCAGCCAGGAACCTAATCTACAATCATCGCCTTAGCGTTAAAAGACCTAGGGATCTCAACACCCTACTTTTCTTTGCAAGGATGGTGATGCGAAAGTGAACCTTTATCCATCTCCCTCTGTTGATGTCCTTGCCTGATTGTTTGACTTGTGTCTTCTGGTATGGCCTCTGCATATGGATTTCCATGCATCCTTGATTGTTTACCTCTGTGCTCTCAGAGGATAGTTTATTCTCACTGGTTTTCTTGACAGATTCTAGCTCGATAGAAAAATCTCATTGATGTCTTCTTGAATGACTGTGTTCGCTTTTAAAATTAATGTAGCTGTGATTAACTCATTTTTTATAGTTACCCTTGTTGTCAACGTTATCCTCTATCTATGAGCGAATGAGAGGCATAGCTTTATGCCCAACCATTTATGGTTATTGTTCTTATAAATTCTATGAGCAGGGATATGGTTATGTCATGAAGTAATGTTAATTTTTAATACATGCCAAAGTTATATCATGTTCTGGTTTCTGCACAACGATACATTCTTTGATTATGTTATTGTAATTTTTTTATACAGGCTCAGCAATTTATTATTGATTGTGTTATTATAATTTCTGTTAAAATGCACCCACTGCATGCAATGTTAAATCTATTTTTAAATTAATGACCTCACAACAACCTCATAATGAATTTTGATCGATGTCGACTGTGGCGATTTGGTGACCACCATTATTTGTGTGTGACTTATTTACCTTTAGACAACGATTGGAGACCTTGATTGAATGTTGCAAACAGTTTTTATTGTATCGAACTATTTCAACCTTAAACGTATTTGGAACCAAGGTTAGCCATCGCACCAGATAGATTATAAATTATGATTTTCCAATAAGAATAGAGACAAGAGTATCGAAGAAGTGTTTGCCTATGCTTCTATATTACGTAGTCTAACAACTTTGCTAAATATAGATTAAAAGTTGATAAATATGATAATTAGATTTAATGATCATATTTCTATGAAAAACATCACTCTAAATTGACTATAAATGCATTTTATGTTTAGAATTTGTTTGAACTCTTGAAGTTGTGCAATGTTTTGGACAACAATGCATAAGATGAGGTCAGAGGCATTGCCAGGAATGAGGGGAATTTTGTTTTTGTATATCAAAACTTCTTACACAATTTTTCATCATAAAACTTTCTAACTCATTCCAACATTCCACTTTTCTAATGGATGCATATGATGATTAAGGCACATATTATGATTGGCAATAAAGATATAACTTACAATGAAATGTATTGTAACTTGATTTAAACCATGAACCAAAACCTACAATAATACTTAGTATGATAAGTAGTGACATGGAGTAGAAATGGCCAACAAAGATTTTTGTTTGTCAAGAAACAAAAAGTTTTGCATAGTAAAAGTCATTTTGCCCCTGCAAACTGTATTAAAATTGTATCATTTCGCCTCTGCAAATTATATTAAAATCGTATAATTTTACCCCTGCAAACTGTATTAAAATTGTATCATCTCGCCTCTGTAAACTGTATAAAATCTCATCTCTGTAAATGTTGTTTACACCCTCCCTCTGCGAACTGTATAAATTGGTTGTCTATGTCTTTACCTCTGCAAGTCATGTTTATGTTCGGCTATGTAATCTTCCTCTGCAGAAATCGTGAATGTGTAATGGCGGCATTAACATTACCTCTCCGACTGTAATAACTTACCACTGACTATGGAAGCCACCTTGCTAATAAAATTTCACATCACCAACTTCGAGTTCCTGAAACAGACATACAACCTTTCATTTTTAAAAAAAGTTTCTCTAACGTTGTCAGGATAAAGTTGCCAATTGATAGTTTCCAGATTGATTCTTGTTTTCTGACAGTTGTCAAATTGATAGTTTCTAACAAGATAGTTGCCAATTTGATAGCTACCAAATTGATTCGTGATTTTCTGGCATGTGCTCATAAGTTGCCCAATTGATTTTCTGGCATTCACTCACAGCCGTTAGTTTTCTTGTTGCTAATTTATATGCTTTTACTTGGCATAATGGTTGGGATACTAATTTTATTCCCGCACCTAAGTTGTGGAATTGAATTCATCATTTGTTTAACAAAAGAAATGTGGTTTTATAATCCTTGTTATGATTAGATTGGTTCTAACAACACTTACCTTCATCTTTTAAATAATATAAATTTCCATGGCTAAATTAATATAGGTTGATTACAAAGATTTGTATTGTTATTTGATAACTTATAAAATGTAATGTCTTTTTAAACTAAGTACAATAAGTTATTATGATATTAGTAAATGGGGATTTTGCAATTAATTAAATTTACATTATTTTTAAGGTTTGTTTAGTAACTCGTCGACTAATGAAAATTAAATGGAGTAATTGATCTATAATTAATGCCAATTTGATTCGTAGATAATGCCCTTTGTCTTAAATAATGGTTGGTTGTTGATGAAGTCTTTTCTGACTTGCGCCTTCCGTAGAGGATGTGGTTGTTCATTTAATTATTGTTGTACTTGGTTGTAAACATTAATTGCTTGGTCTGCTTGTGTCGGGCAGGATGTAGACACCTCCTTGTTCCTCAAGACAATCGCTAGCCCTGAGACCTTAAATGGTCAATATCGATGGGAACCTGGGCTTGAGGGTTGCTTATGTGTCCTAGAGGTCCTAACCATTGTAGGGTAGGATGGGCGGGTAGTCATTCTTGTTCTTGTTAGGTCGCCATGTTGTGGTTGCGAGAGTTGCTTGCATAGTGTTTGTCATTATGTTGCATTGTTGAGTATAATGTCATCTTTACTTTCCTACACACAAAACAAAACAAAAAAAAAATTGCACTTGTTAGGGGAGGCTTGATATCGTGATGAATGGAAGGTTCATTACATATGGTATCAAAGCGAGGTTCAACCTGTGACTTGGGATCGCTACGACTTTCATTGATATGATTGATTATACTGTTGTTGATCGAGTTGACTTGTGTGCATGTAGGTAACCATGGTTAGAGGATGTCGCGGAGGCAGATGACGGGGTGTGAGAGGAGGAGGTGTGACGCCTCCAGTAGCATCCACTCCTGAGGGGTCCAACTCCCAGGGAGATGAGCAAGTTCTTGGATAGGAGCAAATAGCAGTTGGTGAAGTAGTCAGAATGATGAGATATTTTCAATGCATTTCTGAGGCTTTGATCAACCATTTGGATAGAGATGAGGCCAATGCACCAACACCCACTAAGGTTCCACTGTGTGCTTCATTCGATACTGGTAGCATTCACCATGAACTTGAGAAGGTCAAATTTCCCAAGTTCTTTGGTGCCCCAGATGAAGCAACCACCAAGGCATGGTTGGAGAACATGGTGATGTGCTTCGCACTTTGTGATTATACCTCCAACATGAAGGTCCGCATGGAAGTCTTTAAACTGAAGGGAAGCACTCTTCTATGGTGGAAGACACTCCTACCACAGCTGAACATGGCCATCAAAGACATGACATGGAAACTGTTTGAGGAACGGTTCTGAGAGAGGTACCTTTCAGAGGAATTCATTGAGAATCATCTCAATGAGTTCACCGCCTTACGACAAGGAGGTCATACGGTGCTTGAGTAAGAGGCTCATTTTATGGAGATACTCTGGTATGCTCTGCACTTTAACACCAATAAACTTAAGGTCAACGGGTTCATGTTCGGCCTTAATGACATCTTGTGTGAAAATGTTAGTATTTTGAAGCCTAAAACCTTGCATGATGTCATCCAGAAGGCCCTCATAGCAGAGGAGGAGCTTATTAGTGGGGGTTAGACTAGGACTCTAGCGAGACCAGCAGGGCAGGTGTCATCTGGAGCACAACAACATCAGACACTAGCTAGACATACGCTGGGATATTGCGGCTTACAGAGGGGATCCACTTTCACTACACCTCGGCGCCTCAACAACAGACACCTTATTGTGGACCAAAACATCAACAACAATGCCACCCACAGTAGAAGCAGTTTAGGCCTGTTTAGCAGAACAGACCAGGGTTCTAGGACGGTGGGCCATCATTTTCTACTTTGGGTACTAGTACCACTGGGCCGAAGAAGGGGTGTTGGAAGTGTGGGGAGCCACACTACTAGCGTGACTGCCCTATGGAGAGGACCAAAGCATCCGAATCATCCAGATCCACTACCATGGGAGATATGTGCAAGGCCCATCGGATTCATGTAGTAGTGAATAACCGCTAGGTAGAGCATCAGTTGACTGTGCTCGAGATGACAGGTACCATCACTGACCAGACCCTTATTATCTTGATATATCCCACTGCTACCAAGAGTTTCATTTCTAGTGTAACGCTAAAAAGGATTAAGGTAAAGGCAGTCAAACAAGAAAAATTTAGCTTCATAGAGATGGCTTCGAGAGCCAAACAGAAGGTTGGAGGAAAGGTTATGGGTTGTGTACTTAACCTGGGAGAGTTTTTCACAAGGGCCAACCTGTACGTCATGATCCTAGGATATTATGATGTCGTGATTGGTATGGACTAGTTGGAATCGCATGAGGCGATACTCAACTGTAAGAAAAAATGGTTGAGCTTGGTCGATGACGAGGAACAAAGACGTGTGATTGTAGGACGGAACCAGGGATTTTCCCTGAGGTTCATCTCTTCCTTGCAACTTTGGAAGAGCATGTGCAAGGGGTGCAAGCTTTATGCAATCCTTTCATTAAATGAGAAGGGGGTAGTAGAAGGTCTAGAACACCTTCCAGTGGTGAAAGAGTTTGCGGACGTATTTCTAGAGGAGTTACCTGGGATGCCACTGGAGAGGGAGTTGGATTTTACCATAGACCTAAAATCGAGGACTGAACCGATAGCAAGAACGCCTTATTAGATGTCGACCCCAGAGTTACAATAGTTGAAAATGCAATTGAAGGAGTTGTTGGACCTGGGACTGATACGTCCTAGTGTGTCACCATGGGGTGCACCTATTATTTTCATACAAAAGAAGGATGGATTGTAGAGGCTTTGCATTGACTACCATCAACTGAACAAGGCTACGATCAAGAATCAATATCCATTGCCAAGAATTGATGATTTGTTCAATCAAATGAAAGGTGCGACGGTGTTCTCCAAGATCGATTTGCGATCAGGGTATCACCATTTGTGGATCAAGGAGGATGACATCCCTAAGACCACCTTTAAGATGAGGTTTGGACATTACGAGTTTATTGTTTTATCGTTTGGACTGACAAAATCCCCAGGGGTATTTATGAGTTTGATGAACGAGGTGTTCCACGAGTACTTGGACAAGTTCATCCAAGTGTTCATTGACAATATTTTGATTTACTCTCGTATGATAGAGGAGCATGATGAGCACTTGCGTTTGGTACTACAGTGTTTGCGAGAGAACAAAATGTATGGGAAGTTGTCCAAATGCTCATTTTATCAATCGAAGATTCACTACTTAGGGCATGTCATCTCCAACGAAGGCATCGTCGTGGATCCAGCCAAGGTCGAGGCTATTATGGAATGTCCTGCGCCTATGAATGTCCCGAAAGTGCATAGCTTCATGGGTTTAGCAGGATACTATCAATGGTTCATTGAGGGATTTTTGAAGATAGCAAATCCAATCACAGAGTTGCAGAAGAAGAACAACCAAGAAAGGCATGGAAGCATTTCGGAGGCTCAAGGAATTGTTGACAACCACACTGATACTAAAGGTCCCTGACATGGACGCAGACTTCTTGGTATGCACTGACGCATCCAAGGAAAGCTTAGGAGGAGTCTTGATGAAGACAAATGAGTGATCTCTTACATTTAGAGGAAACTGAGAAGGAATGAGGATAACTACGTGACGCATGATTTGGAGTTATTAGCCATTGTATATGCCTTGATGGTTTGGAGACACTACCTTGTTGGACAAAAAATTGAACTAAAGACTGACCATTGTTGACTACAACACATATTTATGCAAAGTGACCTGAACACATAATAGCGACGTTGGTCGGAATCGCTTAGTGAGTACGACTTCGAGATTACTTACATAAAAGGAACGATGAATGGAGTGGCAGATGCATTGAGTTGGAGACCACACATCTTTTCGGTGTTGCCTCTTCAGATGAATCTTCATGAAAATATTCTAACTTTATAGCGTGATGATGACTGGTACAAGGAGGTCGAGGGTTTTATCGGACAAAACACAATGATGGTACCATGATTTGAGGGATTTTAATTTGATAGTGATGGCTTATTGAGGTTTAAAAGTTAGATCTATGTACTGCCAAACGATGAGTTGAGGATGTTGATCCTAAGTGAAGCTCATAGAGAAGTATACATGGCTCATTTGGGAGTCATGAAGATGAGGGAAGACCTTAAACCCTTATTCTTATGGAAGGAAATGAAGGCCGACATAGTCAACTATGTGGCCAAATGTCTAGAATGTCAGTAGGTAAATGTTGAACATAGACACCCAACAGCATTACAACAACCTCATGCCATTCCAGAATCAAAATGGGAGGTTATTTCGATGGATTTTATTGTTGGATTTCCACTAACGACAAGGAGACACGACTTGACTTTTGTAGTAGTAGACACTATGACGAAGAGTGCTCACTTTATTCTGGTGAGTACGACGTATCAGGCACCTGACATAGCTAAATTTTTCATCAGTGAGATTGTGAGGCTGCATGGCATACCTAAGAGGATTATATCCGATCGAGGATCGGTATTTACTGGATGATTTTGGACAAGTTTCCAAGAGGCCTTGGGAACCCAACTTAACTTTAGTACTACATATCACCCGGAGACTGACGGGCAGACCGAATGAATGAACCAAACCTTAGAGGACATGTTTCGCATGTACATGATGGACCAACAAAAGAGTTGGCAGGAATTCTTGCCACTAGTGGAGTTCGCTTACAACAACAGTTACCAGAGCACCATTAAGATGGCCCATTTTGAGTTTCTTTACGGGTGACCGTGTTGGATGCCCTTGAGTTGGGATTGGATTGAGGATAGGGTCCTAGTGGGACCAGAGGTGATCCAAGAAATGGAAGAGAAAATTCAAACAATAAGACAAAGGATTAAAGAAATGCAGGATCGACAGAAGAGTTATGCCAATGTGCACCATGTCGACTGTAATTACGAGGTCGGCGATCAAGTCTTCTTGTAGGTTAAACCGCATAAGAGTTTGATCAAGTTTGGGAAGTGAGCTAAACTCTCTTCTAGGTTCACGGGAGCTTTCAATATTGTGGAGAGAAAGGGTTTTGTGGCCTATCGACTAGGCTTGCCTGATTCTTTGAGGCGTATGCATGATGTTTTTCATGTATCTGTTTTGAGACATTATATTAGTGATCCTACACATGTTATTGACATGAGTTCCTTATAGCTATCGAATGAGGGAGTGCTCACAGCTGAGCCGGTTCAAATCTTGGATCATCGTGTTCGACAGCTACGACGTTGAATGATAGATCAGGTCAAGGTCTAGTGAGACAATTATAGTTCACACTCGACGACCTGGGAGGATGCATATGATATGTACCAGTAGTTTCCATTTTTGTTTGATAGATAGACATATGATACTGTGATATACTTTATTTTTGCATTATACTATGAAACTTCGGAATGAAGTTTAGACCAAGAGGGGGTGTATGTAACATCTCTCTCTGGAGCACTAAGCGAACTTATTCTTTGAGGACACTTGCTCGCAAGTGATCCGGATTTTATGCTATTAAAACTTTTTGATTTTTTATTATGATGTGTTATGGGGTTATGACATGTTGTTTCACTGCTTTGACATAGACAGGTGTTATTGAATCGGTTTTACTGAGTGTGCAGAGTTTTGGACCTGGAGGATGTAGAGGCATCGATGGAACCCCTTGGACTCTGGATCGAGTCAGGGAGTGTGCCATTGGGTTTTGATTGTTTTACTATGATATTAGTGCATCTGACTGGGTGATATGATATGGATATATTCTGACATGATTTGTTGATGATGTAGGCTGACGATAGCTTTCCGACCAGACTCACATATGGAGTAAAGGGGTCACGCACGACTACCAGAGATGTTGAGGGAGAGGTGTGGACAACAACCATGCCATAGCCTACTAGCCCTCCCACCGTGGCTCGAACTTTAGGTTAACGATGTCGTGAGGGCTGACTGCAATATTCGCTCACGATGATTCTAAAGGGTGCACAATAAGGCGGGGGCCTTATTCCTTAGAAGCCCTTAGTCTCCCACACGTTCACCTAGCGGAGTTTTGACTCCAAGGGTTATTGATGTCTACCAAATCATTCAAGAGGCAAGTGGCACCCTTGGAGCACGTAGTGCATCCTGAAGGGCACGTCGTGCAAAGGAAAAGATGAGGCAAGTGGCACCCTTGGAGCACCTGGTGCGTCTTGAAGGGCACGTCGTGTTGTTGATGATAGAGGGATGAACCTAGATGGCCCTAAGAAAAATAACATGCTAAGTCATTTTTAAAACAATGTCCCTAATTAAATGTCGCCCAGTACAAAATCTAAGTTGTAAGTCTAAAATTACGCTAGGGGTAAAATTTTGTCTACCTTTAAAAGAAAAATAATAAATAAATAAAATAAATAGAATAAAATAAAATAAAATAATAAAATTTAAAATAAAACCACTTAAATAATAATTATGATCTTCATAAAATTTTGTAACATGAAGGGAGTAAGAAATTAAATAACTCATAAGAAATAAAATATGTGGATATAAAATGTGAAGAGGGAAAATCAAAAAATAGGAAACTAGGGAAAAGAGGTAACATAAAAAGGAAAAAGTGGGAAGTCAACTTAGTAAAGAATCTACATTTAAGAGCCTTCTAATTTTAAATTGAATTAGCAACTTCATAATAGGGAAAGCCTTTAAAACTTGTAAGGGAATTTGGGGACACCTAGGAGTGATTCTAGGAGTAACTCTAGGTGGGTGAGGGAAAGAAAGATAATTACTTAATTAAAGAAATTAATTCATGGAGGATTGTAGGGGATGAGGGACACTTGTACGGAGAGGAATTTTTGGGAATTTATTTTTAAAACTTTAATTAAATGAGATTTTAGGAAAGAAAGGAAGTTTGAAACTATATAAAAGAAAATGAGGAGAAGGAGTAAGGGGGATCTTCTATTTTCATAATGTTACATTGTAGAATTATCGACTTGACTGATTTACTTGTGGGAGTTGGGATACCCATCTCGGAGAGGAGTGGGCTCGGCCTTGCGAAGAAAGCTAGGTGCTAGACTAAATCTCTGGATAGTGTGTGTGTGGCCCCTTTGTAGCTTGGGGGGCTAAGGGGGAAGAAGAGTACTCATAGCATTGGTTGGGAGGTACCAGTGAGGTCTCGATGGTCAGCGAGTGGGAGTTGCATGGAGGGAAGAACGTCATTCGAAGTGGGCGATCAGGCAACAGTACACTCTTTTATTTTGTAGAGTAGAAGGCTTTATGACTTATGCTTGGATCTGCATATTGATTGGTAAATGGATTGGATGTTTAGATTGATAGCGAACCCCTTTTTCTTAGCCTAGATGATTGTTGGTTGATTTATTTCCCGTAGCCTTCATCCCCGCATGACTTGAAATCCCTGTGGTTGACTGTGACCCATGCGTTTGTTTTCTTTTCGTCCCTAGCACTCCAGTCCTCACCTGAGCAGTCGGCCAAGAGCCTAATCTATGATCATCTCCTTAGCGTTAAAATACCTATGGATCTCAACGCCCTACTTTTCTATGCAAGGATGGTGATGCGAAGGTGAACCTTTAGCCATCTCCCTATGTTGATTTCCTTGCCTGATTGTTTGACTTGTGTCTTTTGGTATGGCCTCTGCGTATGAATTTCCATGCGTCCTTGATTGTTTACCTCTGTGCTCTCGGAGAATAGTTTATTCTCACTGATTTTCTTGACAGATTCTAGATCGATAGAAAAATCTCATTGATGTCCTCTTGAATGACTGTGTTCCCTTTTAAAATTAATGTAGCTATGATTAACTCATTTTTGACAGTTACCCTTGTTGTCAACGTTATCCTCTATCTGCGAGCGAATGAGAGGCATAGCTTTATGCCCAACCATTTATGGTTATTGTTCTTCTAAATTCTATGAGTAGGGATATAGTTCTGTCATGAAGTAATGTTAATTCTTAATGCATGCCAGAGTTATATCATGTTCTGGTTTCTGCACAGCGATGCATTCTTCGATTATGTTATTGTAATTTTTTTATATAGGCTCAGTGATTTATTATTGATTGTGTTATTATAATTTATGTAAAATGCGCCCACCGCATGCAATGTTAAATCTATTTTTAAATTAATGACCTCACAACAACCTCATAATGACTTTTGATCGATGTCAATTGTGGCAATTTGGTGACCGCCATTATTTGCGTGTGACTTATTTACCTTTAGACAATGATTGGAGACCTTGATTGAATGTTGTGAATAGTTGTTATTGTATCGAACTGTTTCAACCTTAAACGTATTTGGAACCAAGGTTAGCCATTGCACCAGATAGATTATAAATTACGATTTTCCAATGAGAAAAGAGACAAAAGTATCGAAGAATCATTTTCCTATGCTTATGTATTACGTAGTCTAACATCTTTGCTAAATTTAGATTAAAAGTTGATAAATATGAGAATTAGATTTAATGATCATATTTCAATGAAAATCATCACTCTAAATTGACTGTAAATGCATTTTATGTTTATAATTTGTTTGAACTCTCGAATTCATGCAATGTTTTGGACAACAATGCACAATATGAGGTTAGAGGCATTGCCAGGAATGAGGGGAATTTTGTTTCTGTATATCAAAACTTCTTACACAGTTTTTCATCATAAAACTTTCTAACTCATTCCAACATTCCACTTTTCTAATGGACGCATATGATGATTAAGGCGCATATTATGATTGGCAATAAAGCCATATCTTACAATGAAATGTATTGTAACTTGATTTAAAGCATGAACTGAAACCTATAATAATACTTAGTATGATAAGTAGTGACATGGAGTAGACACGGCTGACAAATCTTTTCGTTTGTCAAGAAACAAAAAGTTTTTCATAGTAAAAGTCATTTCACCCCTGCAAACTGTATTAAAATCGTAGAATTTTTCCTCTGCAAACTGTATTAAAATCATATAATTTCACCCCTGCAAACTGTATTAAAATCATATCATCTCACCTCTGCAAACTATATTAAAATTGTACAATTTCTCCTCTGCAAACTATATAAAATCGCATCTATGTAAATGTTGTTTACACCCTCCCTCTGCGAACTGTATAAATTGGTTGTTTGTGTCTTTACCTCTGCAAGTCATGTTTATGTTCGGCTGTGTAATCTTGCTCTGCAGAAATCATGACTTTGTAATGGAAGCATTAACATTACCTCTGTGACTGTAATAACTTACCACTGACTGTGGAAGCCACCTTGCCAATAAACTTTCACATCACCAACTTCGGGTTCTTGAAACAGACGTACAACCTTTCGTTTTTAAAAAAAGTTTCTCTAACGCTATTAGGATAAAGTTTCGAGATTGATTCTTGTTTTCTAACAGTTGTCGAATTGATAGTTGCTAACAAGATAGTTGCCAATTTGATAGCTTCCAAATTGATTCATGATTTTCTGGCATGTGCTCATAAGTTGCCCAATTGATTTTCTGGCATGCACTCACAGCCATTAGTTTTCTTGTTCTTGATTTATATGCTTTTACTTGGCATAATGGTTGGGCTGCTAATTTTATTCCCGCGACTAAGTTGTGGAATTGAATTTATCATTTGTTGACCAAAAGAAAGGTAGTTTTATAATCCTTGTTATGATTAGATTGGTTCTAACAACACTTACCTTCATCTTTTAAATAATATAAATTTCCATGGCTAAATTAATATAGGTTGATTACAAAGATTTTTATTGTTATTTGATACCTTATAAAATGTAATGTCTTTTTAAACTAAGTACAATAAGTTATTATGATATTAGTTAATGGGGATTTTGCAATTAATTAAATTTACATTATTTTTAATGTTTGGTTGGTAACTCGTCAACTAATGAAAATTAAATGGAGTAATTGATCTGTAATTAATGCCAATTTGAGTTGTAGATAATGCCCTTTTTCTTAAATAATGGTTGGTTGTTGACGGAGTCTTTTCTAACTTGCGCCTTCCATAGAGGATGTGGTTGTTCATTTAATTATTGTTGTACTTGGCTGTAAACATTTAATGTCTTGGTCTTCTTGTGTCGGGCGAGATGTAGACACCTCCTTGTTCCTCATAACAGTCGACAGCCCTGAGACCTTAAATGGTCAAGATCGATGGGAACCTGGGCTTGAGCATTTCTTATGTGTCTTGGAGGTCCTAACCATTGCAGGGTAGGACGGGTGGGTAGTCATTCTTGTTCTTGTTAGGTCGTCTTGTTGTGGTTGCGAGAGTTTCTTGTGTAGTGTTCATCATCGTGTTGCATTGTTGAGTATAATGTCATCTTTACCTTCCTACACACACAAAAGAAAAAAATTGCACTTGCTAGGGGAGGCTTGATGTCGTGAAAAACGGGAGGTTCGTTACACTATTCGACTATAAGTTTTATATTTGAAATTTACCAAACAAAGGGTCAAAAATATATTCATGGTTGAGTGTTTCTAGTTAAGCGTCATTTCAACTTATACTACTCATTTCTAATGATTGTAAGTGTGGTTGTGGATTCATTGATATTCTTGGCATTATGTAACCAACACTCCTCGTGTTAAATATGTTAGTTTAGTTATATACAAGGGTATATTAAATATGATAGTTTAGTGTGATATACATGGGTTGGACAATCTAGTTCTATTTTTGTTAACAAATTTTTCAGATCTTAGTTATCTATTTTTTATTGTACTTCTATTAGAATGGATTGAATCATTATGCTTGTATTAATTTTCATTTCCTCATATATCATAAGTTGATTGAATTATATACTCAACCATGTGTCCCATGAACCCTCCTAGGAGTTTAGATTGGTTCATATCAAAGAGAAGATTTTCTTTTCCCTTTTCTATT
>JZKD02S1146507.1:140876-162792 GCA_000966675.3 Picea glauca | reverse complement strand
TTTAAATAAATTATATACTACTATAAATATAGTTTAACTCATAAATGTGTATTTCAATTGTTTTTATTTTTTATTTTTATAAGTGTTTAATAGATTCATAGTTAAGATGTTAGGTTCATAATATAGTTTTTGTGGATTCTAATGTCATGAAAACAATAATAGAGAAAACCTATTAGTAATATATTTTCTCTATTATTTCCCCATAATCCACCCTCATATATGAGGGTTGGGGTGGAAAAAATAATAGATAAAAAAAAATTACTCATATTTGAGGGTGGGAGTGGGAGTGAGAGTGGAGGGAATAATAGTGAAAACATATTAATACCTCATATATGAGGATGAAGGGAATAATAGAGAAAAAATATTACTAATATGTTTTCTATATTATTCCCCCCACCCACCACCATATAAAGTAATTCTCTATTATTCCACTAATATAAATATAAGTTAACTCATAAATTTATATTTCAATTTTATTTATTTATTTATTTATTTTAAAAGTGTTTAATAGATTCATAATATAGTGTTCATGGATTCAAATACCATGAAAACAATAATAGAGAAAACATATTAGTAATATGGTTTCTCTATTATTCCCCCGTCATATATGAGGGTCGGGGTGTGGGTAATAATAAAAAAAAAACTTATTACTAATATGTTTTCTCTATTATTTCCTCCACCCCTACCCTCATATAAAGAAAATCTACATTATTCCCCCACCCTCACCCTCATATAAAAAAAATGCATTTTACAATTCAATGTTGAAAATATTATAAGATAAGTATTGAAATAATATTCATTCCTTATTGGATGGGCTTAATTTTAAATTATATATATATATATATATATATATATATATATATATATATATATATATAGATATATTATGTATTTATACATCTAATTTAAAATTATTTTTTTTTTTTATAATTACTCACTAGATTCAAAATTAAAATACATTTACATTTAAAATATAAGAACTTCTACTCTAGTAGAGGCATGACTATGAACACTAACAAACAAAGGTTATGATCATTAAATCCAACAAGCTCACATACAATATTTTTGTACATGATAATAATATGACAATAATATCTTGGAGGAAGTGCCTTTGTACAAGTATCTTGGAATTGGTATTCATCACAAGCTCAATTGGAACTACAACATTGAGAAAAGGATAAATGGAGGGTGGAAAGATTATTATTAGCTTGAAAATAATTGTAAATTGGCAGACCTTTGGCTATGGGATAAAAAAAATATCCTCTTTGAGACTCTTGTCACTCATTTTATCTTATACAGATGTGAAATTTGGGGATGAAGTATCTCTCATGAATCCTGGAGAAAGATAGAGCATATCCAAAATCATTTTATAACCTGTAATCTCAAAATTAGGGGCAATACACCCTATCCTATCCTCCTAATTGAAGGGGATTTTTCTCCCATTGAGAGCACAGCTCTAATTAGGTACTTAATGCACAAGAAAAAGATAAACAAAATGGATAACAAGAGGTTCCCCAAAATTGCTACATAATCTAGCCAAAATCACCAACGGCTCAAGTGGGGATGGAATAATTGTTAAAATTTTAGAAGTTACAGTTATCTTCTTTAACATTCATTAACAATTTCATGTAATAGGATCATTGAAAGATAAAAAATCATAGAACATAAGATATGTAAGGGATGAGATAAGAACATACTCCTCATCACATGATTCATCTTTCTTTGCAACCTTGATCCAGATGGATATTGGTGGCCACCCACCTATTCCAATTGGCTCAAAATAGTCATTGGTGGCCAAGATAAAAGAAAAAGATTTGAACCGAGATTCATAATCTGATTCAGAAAATAATGGGAGAAGACATATCATCAATGCAGACCCCACTTATGTTGTCACAATCGAAAGAATTCAACCAGAAGAACCAACAGATCCCGAAGAGGGCGAGAGCCTCTTCCATTCATAGATGTGGGTGAAGGGGACCCCATTGCATCATTGTTGATAGCGGAAGCCAAAAAAACCCCATCTCAGCAGAGGTCATCAAATAGTTGGGATTGTCAAAAACACCACACCCATAGCCATAAAACATCAAGCGGCTTCGCTAGGCACGAGATCTTTGTGTCAACCAGCAATGTCGATTATCAAATGGAATCCAACCCTTCAAGGATGAGGTATTATGCAATTTTTCCCCACTGGATGTATGTGATGTTCTTTTGGTCCAGCCATATATGTCGAAGCGTCGTGATATTTATGAGTCTTGACCCCATAGTGTCATTTTTACCTGGGGGGTCATCTCTATAGGATATTAGAGGTAGTTCCAACTATTGTCCCACCTAAACAATGTCACGAGGTAGTATATCATACTAAAAAATTCAACTTCTTCACAATATGTTCAAAAGGTGAACAAAAGGACATTGTAGCCTCAGTCCAAGCACCTTCTATCCAACAAAAGAAAGTTGAAAAGAATGAAGAAAAGTGCAAAGATTCCTTCTACACACTATCATATCATGTAGCCAGAATGGTTACAAAGGTCCAACCTTCCCAACATCAATTTCTCAACAACCTTCCACAAGCCAAGAAGCACAAATTCTTTAGCAAGGAAAGAAACTCACCAAGGTTCATTGTAACATCCCCATCTGGTACGACTCCTACGATGTACGACCAGTAAAAGCACCCTTAAACCCTTTTTTTTTTTTTGTGTGTGTAGGAAGGTAATAGTGACATTATACTCAACATAGCAACATGACGACGACACAACGCATGAAACTCACGCAACAACAACATAACAGCCTAACATAAAAGCACATCAAGCACCTAGAAGCAATGTACGACATTCAACCGATGAAAAATAAGAATGACTATCCGCTCATCCTACCCTGCAATGGTTAGGACCTCCAGGACACATAAGCAATGCTCAAGCCCAGGTTCCCATCGATTTTGACCATTTAAGGTCTCAGGGCTAGCGACTGTTCTGAGGAACAAGGAGGTGTCTACATCCTGCTTGACACAAGTAGACCAAGCCTACTAAGCTAAGTAAAATCATCCTAACAACCCAAAATTAATTACACAAGTAACTAGAACCCATACAGTGAGAAAAACCAATCACATTGAACGTTTACAAAACCACGTACAAACATTAATTAATATTAAACAACAACCATTAATCAAAGATAAAAGGTCATTATCTATGACTTAAATTGGCATTAATTACAGATCAATTAACAAGTCTAAATTCCATCAGTCAACGAGTTACCCACCGAACTTAAAATGAATTACAACTCAAATTTAGCTAGTCTGGGTTACCAATTAGGAAATATCTATAAATCCAACTAACCATAAAGTTGAATAAAAACATTAACATTCTTAAAGTGGGATGCTATCTATAGCACTTATGAACAGTTAAACCTCAACATTAGTCTAGATATAATGACTGAACTAACCACACTAGTTGTTTATTATCATTGAGGAGGAAACTGCCATCTAATAACATTGTTGTAGCAAATCAACAAGGTAATTACATATTTGTTACATAACAATTTATTACAACAGTTAACAAGGAATTTAACATAATTATTAACATAATCAATTAATTGGGCAATAACAGGGTAGTTTGCATGATTATTTTCATAACAAGTATTATAGCACTAACAAGGAAATTATCACATTAATTAACAGAACAATTAATATAACAGTAGCGAGGCAATTTATATGACGGTTAACATAATGATTAATAGCACAAAAACAAGGCAATTTACATCAATGTTAACCATTTAACTCGCTGTGGCATTTAATCAATAAGTAGGAATCTGCTGACCATTCACAGTGTTGTAGCAATTGTTCTAACATTTAGTAAGGCAATTAATATAGCATTTAACATTGCAATTAACAAGCCAATTAACTGTAGCAATGGTTCTGGTAAATTCGTGGTCATTCCAGTAAGCTCAGTCAACATTCTAAAGGCAAAAATCATGGGTAATTACAACAAGCTCTGGCAACATTCTAAAGGAAAAATCGTGGGTAATTACAGCAAGCTCCAGCAACATTCTAAAGGAAAAATCATGGGTATTTAAACAACAATCAAAGTCAACTTTTAAAGGCAATAATCATGGGCATTAAAAAATGGTCTCAGATAGGTTTTGAATGGAAAAACGTGAGCATTTAAACAACGATCTCAGACATGTTTTGAATGGTAAAATAGTGAGCATTAAACAATGGTCTCAGACATGTTTTGAATGGAAAAACATGAGCATTTAAAGAACGATCTCAGACATGTTTTGGAATGGTAAAATTGTGAGAATTAAAAAATGGTCTCATACATGTTTTGAATGGCAAAACATAAGCATTTAAACAATGATCTCAAACATGTTTTGAATGGTAAAATCATGAGCATTAAACAATGGTCTCAGTCACGTTTTGAATGGAAATTCGCGAGCATTTAACCACAATCTCAGCCACATTTTGAATGGAAAAATCATGGGTAATTAATCAGCTATCACGATCTATTTTAAAAGGGAAAAACATGTACAGGGACACACCAGAAGGGAATTCATGGCTATCCGTAATTAAAATATGCAGAATGATGTGCCCAAAATGCACCAAAAGGAACTCCATGTTGCCAACATCATTTAAAAGGGAAAAACGCTGGCAAAATGCAGACATGGAAATAAATTCATTTTCCATTGCTAGAATACCAATGCCACACAGATAGGAATACAAAAAAAAAAAAAAAATTTCATCTCCTGGACACCAATATAAAATGCAAATAGGAAATCAAACATTCTTCCCATTGCCAGAGTACCAATACAATGCAGATAGGAATACAAAAATGTTTTTCATCTCCTGGACACCAATATAAAATGCAGATAGGAAATCAACATTCTTCCCATTGCCAGAGTACCAATAAAATGCAGACAGGAATAAAAAAACATTTTTCATCTCCCAGACACCAATATAAAATGAAGATAGGAAATCAAACATTCTTCCCATTGCCTGAGTACCAATACAATGCAGACAGGAATAAAAAATAAGAACGTTTTTCCATTTCCAGGATACCATTATAAAAATGCAGACCTGAAATCAATTCCTTTTTTTTTCATTGCCAGAATACCCAAAAAATTGTAGACCATAAATTGATTCATGCTTCCAATGCTATAACCCTAATATAGTTCAGACAATAGTAAGAGAACGCAAGGATCGTATGGGAAAGGTCATGGAATGATTGTCGGGGTTTCTATCAGTCAAGGCATAGAGAAAACCAACCAAGACACAAGATAATCTAGACGCAGAGGTCGTTGCTAGATGACAGAATCAACAATCAACTAGGGACACACATCAAGGGTAGACAACTAACAGGTTCATCCTTCACTCATCATCCTCGCATAGAAAAGCAGGGTGTTGAGATCCATAAGTCTTTTAATGCTAAGGCGACGATCGTAGATCAGGCTCGTAGCCGACTGCTCAAGCGAGGACTGGTGAGCTAGGAATGAAGACTAAACAACCATGAAGGTCACAATCAACACAGAAAGGTGGTCAAGACATGCAGGAAAATGAAGGCCATGAGAGTCAACAGCCATCAAGCTAGGCTAAGGAAAGTTTTAGTCACCATTTTTTTTTTTAAAACGTCATTTTAATTTTTCATTAAACAAGAAGATCCAATCATAAGTCCTAATACATTCTACCATACAAAAAGGAAGAGAACGCACCATTGTCTGATCGCCCACTCTGAATGATGTCCCACGCGCTCCGTGCAACTCCCACTTGCTGACCTTCGAGACTTCACCGGTACCTCCCAGCCAATGATAGGGGTACTCTTCTTCCCCCTTAGCCCCTCGAGCCGCAAAGGGGCCACACACTCACTATCCATAGATTTTGACTAGCTCCCATCTCGCCTCACAAGGCCGAGCTACCACTCCTCACCGAGTTGGGTATCCCAAATCCCACAAGTTAAGTCACTCAAGTAGATATTTTTGCAGTGTAACATTACGCAAACAAAAGAAGATCATTCATCCTTCTCCATCCTTCATTATATAGAGTTTTGAACTTCCTTTCTTTCCTAAAATCTCATTTCATTAAAGTTTTAAAAATAAATTCCTAAAAATTCATCTCTGTACAAGTGTCCCCCATCCCCTACATTCCTCCATAATTTAATTTATTTAATTAATTAATTATCTTTATTTCCCTCACCCACCTAGAGTTACTCCTAGAATCACTCCTAGGTGTCCCCAAATTCTCTTACAGGTTTTAATGGCTTTCCCTATTATTGAATTGCTAGTTCAATTTAAATTAAAAATCTCTTAAATGGTAGATACTTTTTCTAAGTTTGACTTTCCGCTTTTTCCCTTATGTTCCCCTTTTTCCCTTTTTATGTTTACCTCTTTTCCTAGTTTTCTAATTTTTTAGATTTTCCCTCTTTCCCCTTTCTAATTAGAATTCAAAAAGGCAGGTGTGGAAATTAAACCTTTTTCCATTTTCTCATTTAATTAGTATTTTAAAATTATTGAAATAATAAAACCATTAATTCCCCTTTTTCTTTTAAATTTTATTCCAACAGATTTTATTTTATTTTAATGAATAAATTAAATTTTTTAATCCCTTCGTGTTACAAGATTTAACGAAGGTCATAATTATTATTTATGTGGTTTTTATTTTTATTATTGTTATTGTTATTTTTTTTATATAGAGAGAGAAAATTTTACCACTAGTATAGTTTAGACTTAAACCTTAAATTCTCGTACAGGGCGACATTTAATTAGGGAATTTGTTTTAAAAATTTATTAACATGTTATCCTTCCTAAGGCCATATAGGTTCATTCCTCTATCATCAACAACGCGATGTTCCCTTTAGGACGCACTAGGTGCTCCAAGGGTGTTATAACCCTAAATTGCACCACACATGCTTACCTGGCATCAGGCCAACTCATATCCTTTCTTTGCCAAAACCATGTTGAAAAAACTCTTTGAAAATCCTCTTGTGTCAAGGCCCACACACCCTAACCCATTATTGCACACGTGTGCACACTGGCAGGCCCACTACAGCCTGCGTGTACCTAACAAAGCACAAAAATAGGAAAGTTGCCGACGGAACAAAAATCTATGGGTCAGTTAACTGAAACTCCCGGCCATGCATGGTCGAGGGTTCATCCCTAACTCCTTCCAACCTATAAAATAAGGGGTAGGGGTACCATTTGGGAGAGGAAAAATATAGCGAAGAAACTCTGCCCATTTGTAGAATCCATTGTCCCAACCCTTTAGCCTTTCCTCATGCCAAAGGAGATTTAACGCAAAGCAGTTGGAGGACAGAAGAGGAGGAGCCCAGGATCAGGATCAAAGAGCGGTGGTCGGTCTCGAATTTGATTGTAAGTTGATTCATTTTTCAAATAATAAAAGAATACTTTTCCCATCCCAATGCATGAGTTATCTATGATTTGGTTAATTTATGCTTAATTTCTAACCCTTTAGTAGAAAAGTAGCATGCATGCATAGTTGTTCGTCTTGATTGCAGGTTATCTTTGGAAGAAGCAGTGCAAGCAAGTGGTCAAAGCGCAACGGAGGATTTTCATCGAACGTCGGAGATAAGGTTAGTAGTAATTCTCCATGCATGTATTGTGAAAGAGGGGTTTAAGTTTTGGGGTTGTAGGTTAAAAATTAATTTCTTTACGATCAAGATTTGCATGCAAGTCTGACCCTAGTTTGCTATTCCGTAGGGTATTTTTCCCAACAACAAAGGGTGCCACTCACCATAATCTATTTCCCTTGCGCGACGTGCCCTTCAGGATGCACTACGTGCTCCAAGGGTGCCACTTGCCTCTTGAATGACTTGGTAGACATCAATAACCCCTAAAGTCAATACTCCGCCAGGGGAACTTGTGGGAGACTAAGGGCCTCTAAGGAATAAGGCCCCCACCTTATTGTGCACCCCTTAGAATCATCGTGAGCAATTTTTGCAGTCTTCCCTCACAGCATCGTGGGTCCTCTCGAACTAGGTAAAAATTAACCTACAATTCGAGCCACAACAGGAGTGCTAGTAGGTTGTGGTAGGGATATTTTCCACACCTCTCCCTCAACATCTCTGGTAGTCGTGTGTGACCCCTTTACTCCACATGTGAGTCTAGTCGGCAAGCTATCATTAGCCTACATCATCAACAAATTATGTCAGAACATATCCATATCATATCATCTAATCAGATGCACTAATATCACAGTAAAACAATCAAACCCCAATGGTACACTCCCTGGCCCGATTCAGAGTCCAAGGGGTTCCATCGATGCCTCTGCATCCTTGAGGTCCAAAATCCTGCACACTCAGTAAACCGAGTCAATAGCACCTATTTATGTCAATGCAGTAAAACAACATGTCATCAGCCCATAACGCCTCATAATCAAAATCAAAAGTTTTAATAGTATAGTAATCTGGATCACTTACAAGCAAGTGTCCTCAAAGAATAAGTTCGCTCACTACGCCAGAGCGGCATGTTACATACACCCCCTATTGGTATAAACTTCTTCCCAAAGTTTCATAGTATAAATGCTGAAATAAAGTGTATCACAGTATCATATGTTTATCTATCAAACAAAAATGGAAACTGTTGGCACATATCATATGTGTCCTCCCAAGTCACCGAGTGCAGACTATAATTGTCCCACTAGACCTTGACCTACTCTATCATTCGATGTCATAGTTGTTGAACGTGATGATCCAAAATGTGGATGAGCTCAACCGTGAGTGCCCCCTCATCCGTCACTTGCAAGGAACTCATGTCAATAACATGTGTAGGATCACTAATATAATGTCTCAAAATAGATACATGAAAAACATCGTTCATGCACCTCAAAGAATCAGGCAAGGCTAGTCGATAAGCCATAGGCCCCTTTTTCTCCATAATCTCGAAAAGTCCCATGAACCTAGGAGAAATTTTAGCTCCCTTCCCAAACTTGATCAAAATTTTATGTGGTTTAACCTGCAAGAAGACTTGATCGTCGACCTCGTAACTATGGTCGACATAGTGAGCATCGGCATAACTCTTTTGTCGATCCTGCACTTCTTTAATCCTTTATCTTATTGTTTGAATTTTCTCTTCCATTTCTTGGATCACTTCTGGCCACACCAAGACCCTATCGTCAAGACGATCCCAACTCAAAGGTGTCTGATACGGTCGCCCGTAAAGAAACTCGAAAGGCGCCATCTTAATGGTGCTCTGGTAATTGTTGTTGTAAGCAAACTCCACTAGTGGCAAGAATTCTTCCCAACACTTTTGTTGGTCCATCATGTACATGTGCAACATGTCCTCCAAGGTTTGGTTCATTCATTTAGTCTGTCCGTCAGTCTCCGGGTGATACGCAATACTAAAGTTAAGCTGGGTTCCCAAGGCCTCTTGGAAACTTGTCCAAAATCGTCCAGTAAACATCGATCCTCGATCGGATATAATCCTTTTAGGCACGCCATGCAGCCTCACAATATCACTGATGAAAACTCTAGCTATGTCAGGTGCCTGATATGTCATACACACAGGAATAAAGTGAGAACTCTTCATCAAAGTGTCTACTACTATGAAAAATCGAGTCATGTCTCCTTGTCGTCAGTGGCAATCCAACAATAAAATCCATCAAAATAACCTCCCATTTTGATTCCAGAATAGCCTGTGGTTGTAGTAATCGTGTTCAGTGTCTATGTTCATCCTTTACCTATTGACATTCTAGACATCTGGCTACATAGTTGACTATGTCAGCCTTCATTCCCTTCTAGAAGAATAAGGGTTTAAGTTCTTCCCTCATCTTCGTGACTACTGGGTGAGCCATGTAAACTGCTCTATGAGCCTCGCTCAGAATCAACATCATCAACTCGTCATTCAGTGGTACGTAGATCTGATTTTTAAACCTCAATAATCCATTGCTATCAAATGAAAATCCTTCAAATCATGGTACCATCATTGTGTTTTGTCCGATAAAACCCTCGACCTCTTTGTACCAGTCATCATTACACTGTAAAGTTAGAATATTCTCAAGTAGATTCATCTGAAGAGGTAGCACCAAAAAGATACGTGGTCTCTGACTCAATTCATCCGCCACTCGGTTCATTGTTCCTTTTATGTAAGTAATCTCAAAGTCATACTCGCTAAGAAATTCCGACCAACGTCATTGCCGCGCATTCATGTCGCTTTGCATAAATATGTGTTGTAGTCCACAATGGTCAATATTTAGTTCAAATTTTCATCCAACAAGGTAGTGTCTCCAAACTTTCAAGGCATATATGTTGGCTAACAACTCCAAATCGTGCGTTGCATTGTTCTCCTCATGCCTTCTCAGTTTCCTCGAGATGTAAGCGATCACTCATCCTTCTTGCATCAATACTCCGCCTATGCCTTCCTTGGATGCATTAGTGCATACCAAGAAGTTTGCATCCATGTCAGGGACCTTTAGTATCGGTGTTGTTGTCAACAACTCCTTGAGCCTCTGAAATTCTTCCGCGCATTTCTCAGTCCAAACAAACTTCTTGTTTTTCTTCTGCAATTCTGTGATCGGATTTGCTATCTTCGAAAACCCCTCGACAAACCGTCGATAGTATCCTCCTAAACCCATGAAGTTATGAACTTTCGGGACATTCGTCGGTGTAGGCCATTCCATAATGGCCTCGACCTTCATTGGATCCACAGCGATACCTTCACCAGAGATGGCGTGCCCTAAGTAGTGGATCTTCGATTGATAAAATGAACATTTGGATAACTTCCCATACAATTTGTTCTCTCGCAGACACTGTAGTACCAAGCGTAAGTGCTCGTCATGCTCCTCCATCATTCAAGAGTAAATCAAAATATCGTCAATGAATACTTTGATGAACTTGTCCAAGTACTCATGGAACACCCCGTTCATCAAACTCATAAATACCCCTGGGGTGTTTGTCAGTCCAAACGGTAAAATAGTAAACTTGTAATGTCCAAACCTCATCTTAAAGGAGGTCTTAGGGACATCATCTTCCTTAATATGTAACTGGTGATACCCTAATCACAAATCAATCTTTGAGAACATCGTCACGCCCTTCATTTGATCGAACAGATCATCAATCCTTGGCAACAGATATTGATTCTTGATCGTGGCCTTGTTCAATTGACGGTAGTCAATGTAGAGCCTCCATGACCCATCCTTCTTTCGAATGAAAATAACAGGTGCACCCCACGGTGACACACTTGGATGTATCAGTCCCAGGTCCAACAATTCTTTTAGTTGCACTCTTAACTCTTGTAATTCTGGGATCGACATTCGATAAGGTGTTCTCGCTATCAGTTCAGTTCCCGGTTTTAGGTCTATAGTGAACTCCAATTCCCTGTCCAGTGGCATCCCAAGTAACTCCTCTGGAAATACGTCTGCAAACTCTCTCATCACCAGAAGGTGTTCTAAACCTTCCATTAATCCCTTCTTGTTTAATGCAAGAATCGCATATAGCTTGCACCCCTTGTGCATGCTCTTCCATAGCTGTAAGGAAGAGATGAACCTCAAGGAAACTCCTTGGTTCCATCCTACAATCACACATCTATGTCCCTCGTCATCGACCAAGCTCAACCATTTCATCTTACAGTTGAGCATTTCCTCATGCAATTCCAACCAGTCCATACCAATTACGACACCATAAGATCCTAAAATCATGATGTATAGGTTGGCCCTTGTGAAAAACTCTCCGAGGTTAAGGATACAACACATAACCTTTCCTCCAACCTTCTATTTGGCTCCCGAAGCCATCTCTACAAAGCTAAACTCGTCCTATTCGACTGCTTTTACCTTAATCCTTTTTAGTGCTACACCAGAAATGAAACTCTTGGTAGCACTGGGATCTATCAAAATACTAAGGATCTGGTCAGTGATGGTACCTATCGTCTTGAGCATAGTTGACTGGTGCTCTGCCTAGTGCTTATTCACCAATGCATGAATCCGATGGGCCTTGCCCATATCTCCCATGGTAGTGGGTCTGACGGATCCAGATGCTCTAGTCCTCTCTACCAGGCAGTCGCGCTGGTAGTGTGGCTCCCCACACGTCCAACACCCCTTCTTCAGCCCAGTAGTCCTGGTACCCGAAGTAGAATATGACATCCCACCAGCCTAGAATCCTGGTCTGTTTTGCTGAACAGGCCTAAACTATTGCTGCTGCAGTTGATGTTGTCACTGATGTTGTGGTCCCCGATAAGGTGTTCGCTGGTTAGGCGTCAGTCGTTGAGGTGTAGTGAAAGTATATCCCCTCTGGAAGCCACGATATCTTGGTGTATGTCTGGATGGTGTCTGATGTTGCTATGCTCCAGATGACACCTTCCTTGTTGGTCTCACTGGAGTCCTGGTCTGACCCCCGCTGATAATCTCCTCCTCCGTTATGAGGGCCTTCTGGATGGAATCATGCAAGGTTTGAGGCATCAAAATCCTAACTTTTGCATGTATGTTGTCATTAAGGCTGAACACAAACCTGTTAAACTTAAGTTTCTCAGTGTTAAGGTGCGGAGCATATCGGAGCAGCTCCATAAAACGAGCCTCATACTCGGGCACCATACAATCGCCATGTCATAAGGCGTTGAACTGGTTGAGTTGATTCTCAATGAATTCCTCTGAAAGGTATTGCTCTCAGAACCGTTCCTCAAACATTTCCCATGACACATCTTTGACATCCATGTTCAGCTATGGTAGGAGCGTCTTCCACCATAGAAAACTGCTTCCTTTCAGTTGGAAGACCACCATGCGGACCTTCATGTGGGAGGTATAATCGCGAAGTAAAAAGCACATCGCCATGTTCTCCAACCATGCCTCAGCAGCTACGCTGTCCGGGGTACCAAAGAACTTAGGAAATTTGACCTTCTCAAGTTCATGGTGAATTCTACCAGTATCGATCGGAGCGCGCAGTGGAACCTCAGCGGGTGTCGGGGCCTTGGCCTCATCTATGTCCAAATGGTTGATCAGTGCCTCATACATGCACTGGAAATATCTCATCATTCTGACCACATCACCAACTGTTATCTGCTCCTGTCTGACAACCTGCTCGTCTCCCTAGGGGTTAGATCCCTCAGGCGTGGATGCTACTGGAGGCATCACACCTCCTCCCTTAGCACCCCATTGTCTGCCTTCGCGACATCCTCTAACCATGATTACCTGCACAAATATAAGTCAACTCAATTAGTAACAATATAATCAAATCATATCAATGAAAGTCGTAGCGATCCCAAGTCACAGGTTGAACCCGCTCTGATACCACATGTAACATCCCCATATGGTACGACTGCTACGATGTACGACCGGTAAAAGCAGCCTTAAACCCTTTTTTTTTTTTTGTGTTGGTGTGTGGAGGAAGGTAATAATGACATTATACTCAACATCGCAAAATGACGATGACACACAGCATGCAACCAACACAACAATAGCATAACCCCTGGATTCAATACTCCGCCAGTTGAACTTGTGGGAGATTAAGGGCCTCTAAGTAATAAGGCCCCTACCTTATTGCGCGCCCCTTAGAATCATCGTGAGCGACTGTCACAGTCTTCCCTCATGGCATCGTGGGTCCTCTCTAACTAGGTAAACATTAACCTACAGTTCGAGCCATAGTGGGCGTGCTAGTAGGTTGTGGCAGGGTTGTTGTCCACACCTCTCCCTCAACATCTATGGTAGTCCTGCGTGACCCCTTTACTCCACATGTGAGTCTGTTCAGCAAGCTATCATCGACCTGCATCATAAAAAAATCATGGCAGAACATATCCATATCATATCATCTAATCAGATGCACTAATATCACAGTAAAACAATCAAACCCCATTGGTACACTCCCTGACTCGATCCGGATTCCAAGGGGTTCCATTGATGCCTCTGCATCCTTGAGGTCCAAAATCTTGCACACTTAGTAAACTGAGTCAATAGCACATGTCTATGTCAATGCAGTAAAAAAACATGTCATCAACCCATAATGCCTCATAATCAAAATCAAAATTTTTAATAGCATAGTAATCCAGATCACTTGCGAGCAAGTGTCCTCAAAGGATAAGTTCTCTCAGTGCGTCAGAGCGGGATGTTACATACAACCCCTGTTGGTCTAAACTTCGTCCTGAAGTTTCACAGTATAAATGCTGAAATAAAGTGTATCACAGTATCATATGTCTATCTATCAAACAAAAATGGAAATTGTTGGTGCATATCATATGTGTTCTCCTAGGTCTCCGAGTGTGGACTATAATTGTCCCACTGGACCTTGACCTCCTCTATCATTCGACGTCGTAGCTGTCGAACGCGATGATCCAAAATGTGGATCAACTCAGCCATGAGCGCCCCCTCATCTGTCACCTGCAAGGAACTCATGTCAATAACATGTGTAGGATCACTAATATAATGTCTCAAAAGAGATACATGAAAAACATCATGCATGCGCCTCAAAGAATTAGGCAAGGCTAGTTGATAGGCCATGGGCCCCTTTCTCTCCACCATCTCGAAAGGTCCCACGAACCTAGGAGAGAGTTTAGCTCAATTCCCAAACATGATCAAACTTTTATGTGGTTTAACCCGCAAGAAGACTCGATCGTCGACCTCATAACTATGGTCAACACAGTGTGCATCGACATAACTCTTTTTTCGATCTTGCGCTTCTTTAATCTTTTGTCTTATTGTTTTCATTTTCTCTTCCATTTATTGGATCACTTGGTCCCACCATGACCCTATCCTCAAGATGATCCCAACTCAAAGGCATCTAACATGGTCGCCCATAAAGAAACTCGAAAGGCGCCATCTAGAAGAAGAATTTGTTCACCAAAACAAACACACCTAGCACTCTCATCTATGATTGAACCAACCTGTTTTGAAGAGGACAGCAAGGATGAATTTTGGAATAATACCATGGATGAAGAATTGGATCAAATGGAGAAAAATTACACTTAGGAATTGGTTCCAAGACCAAAGGATAAGAATGTGATCGACACAAAGTGGGTATACAGGAACAAATTGAATGAAGATGGATAGGTTACAAGGAAAAAAGCTATATTGGTATGTAAAGGATATGCACTAGTTGAAGGAATCAAATTTGAAAAGACATTTACCCCAGTTTCCAGAATGGAAGCAATCCAATTGCTTTTAGCTTATGCATGCTCCAAAAATATTAAAGTGTATCAAATAGACGTAAAATCATCTTTTTTAAATGGGGAACTTGAAGAAGAAGTCTACATTGAACAACCAGAAGGATTTCAGTTGTCAGAGAATGCAGATTATGTGTGTAAATTAAAGAAGGCCTTGTATGGTCTAAAACAAACTCCTAGAGCATGGTACTCTAGACTGGATAAATATTTACAGCATGCAGGGTTCAGAAAAGGAAGTGCAAACAACAACCTCTACATCAAGGTAAGTCAAGATAGTATTTTATTAATTGAAGTTTATGTTGATGGTATTATTTTTGGTAGTGATGATGACAGGTTAAGCTAGAAATTTCCAAAGGATATGCAGAATGAATTTGAAATTTCATTACTTGGAGAACTATCCCTCTTTTTTGGACTTTAGATTCATCAAAGCAGCCAAGGAATTTTTATTTCTCAAATGAAATATATCATAGAAATGCTAAAGTGGTTCAGAATGGAAGATTGCAAACTAGTTATCACTCTCATGCAAACCAGTTGCAAGTTGAGCAAAGATGATGATTCAAAATCTACAGATCAGAGGAAATACAGATAAATGATTGGTAGCCTACTATATGTGACAGTATCCAGACCAGTTGTAATGCAGGAAGTTGGATAGGTGGCATGATTTCAAGCAACACCAAAGGAATCACATGTATTAGAAATGAAGAGGATTTTAAGATATCTCAAAGTAACAGAAGAGTTTGGATTATGGTATCCAAAAAGAAAGGATCCATCACTTATTGCCTACACAGATGCAAATTGGGAACGTTGTATTGATGAACGACGAAGCACCAATGGAGCAGCGTTCTACTTGGGTGAATGTTTAGTATCATGGCTAAGCAAGAAACAATCATTAGTATCTTTACCTACAGCCGAGGCAGAGTATATTGCAGCAGCAATATGTTGTACACAGGTTCTTTGGATGAAACAAACTTGGATATATATATAGGTTGAGTATGATGAGCCCATTCTAATATATTGTGATAATACAAGTGCCATAAATATCTCAAAGAACCCGGTGATGCACTCCAAGATGAATCACATTCCAATCAAGTATCACGTTCTACGGGAATAGGTTGCAGAAAACAACATCAGACTCATATTTATTTCTACTCCAAAATGAATGTTTATGAATGTTTATATTATATGTCTTATATTTACACAAGGAAGCACCATAAATATGACAGTTATGTTAGGGGGGAAGCCCAGATGGAAAAATACATTTGTCATTGATGACAAAGGGGGATAGATTTATCAGATGCAGAGGACAAAGGCATGGTTCCAGGGGGAGCATGAGCAATATAACTTCAGTATTGCATGACATGATTTCATTATTGCATAAGAGTGTTTCCATCAATTCCAAGGGGGATATTGTTGATTAAGGTTAGTTTTCATTGATGTCAACCCTTGAAGGAAGTTGGAGAGCCCAAGTTTGGGTAATGGACCCAATTTTGTTTGATGGATAATGGTATGAGTTTTGATATATTTCTAGGTAATACTATTCTACATGGATAGTACATGTCATCCCATTTCCAGTGCTATGTGGAATTTCACATACCTCCTCATGGTTAGAGAGTTATGGCCATGTGAAGTTGGAGAACCCTCGTGAGTCATCTAGAAGCCCCAAAAAGTCAAAGTAGTCAAAGTGGTTTAAGAGATTTTTAGAAGGTAAATAATAAAGTGAAGTGATGAGTGTACTATAATTCAAAGTGAATACAAAAGAAATTATTTAAATAATAAAGTTAGTGGAGAAATTACTAAGTTGACAAGTGGTTAGAAGTGGGTTAGCCCTAAAATAAGGAAAGTGGTTTAAGATGGTTAGAAGGTAACCCCTTGAGGTAAAGTGAAGTAATGAGTGTATTATAAGTCAAAGTGGAAAAACAATAAATCATTTCAATAATAAATGTAATGGATAAATTACTAATTGGACAAGTGGTTAGAAGTTGGTTAACCCTAAAATAAGGAAAGTGGGTTAAGATGGTTAAAAGGTAACCCCTTTAGGAAGCTACATGAAAGTATAAATAAGAGGCAAGGCTCTCTCATTTAAAATCACACTTGAGAATATTGAATATATACAGGTGACTGAGGTAACCAAAGGATATCTAAGTTGAATTTCAGAGAGAAGGTGAAGTAAAGAAGGCCGAAATTTAAGGGAGGATAAATTATTTTGATGATGCTTTCTAAGGTATGTTATTTACAGGTCATCTCACCATTTTAGAAATAAAAAAAATTTATAGAATGATTCAGACCATGAAAGTGATAGGTCATTGAGAAAACATATCCAAGTATTTGTGGTACAAACTTCATCTTGTGAGTCGTTTTAGTTTTGGAGTTACACTCCATGGAAAATAGGATTTGTGGCTAGTTCTGAAACTAGTCTAAAATAGGTGTTTCAGGTAAAAATGTCATAACTTATTCATAACATATCCAAATTAAGTAAGACCAAATTTGTTGGTTATAGTATAGTCTTTAGTATTATTTGTAACATTTTTCATATCCATACAACAAATATTATGTGCGGGGCACGCTCTATAAGTTTGCTCTCTAGAATAAGCCAGAATTCAACAAGGTATGCCATTTTTGCTATAACTCATTTTCTGAGAGGTTCCAAGTAGTGACACCTGGGGGTATTGCATAAAGCATACTGTAGAATATTGTGTATTATTTTCATATCTTTATTCATTACAGGTACATAGTTATGTTTATTTCAAGTTAGGGTTGTTGACTAATCCAAAACTAGTCATGTGAGACTAAAGAAAAGTTTGATGAAAATGTTATTTTCTTGTTGTTAAAGTTAAGGAACATTTGTAGGTATGTGATCATATACATCAGGTCTATTACAGAGTTACAAATCAGATTTGGATGATGAAATTGATGAGGGATTTTGGTTGAGGTACATGTTGGGTGCATGGTTGAGACAAGTAGTTGATGAGTTGGCACATACATGAGGTGTATAGTTGATGATGTGGAGACATATTGATGAGTCATAGTTGATAATTAGTTGATACATGATTGGTACATACTTGGTACATGGTTGGATGCACTTGTTTATGGTAAAGGTTGATTACAGGTTGTTTGGTACAGGTTGGTGCATGGTTGATGCACTTGTTTATGGTACAGGTTGAGGTACAAGTTGATGCATGGTTGATGCATGGTTCAGAATTATTGGTACAAGTTGTTTGGTGCAGGTTTATTGGTACAGGTTTACAACAGTATATTTGAAAGTGATAGTGTGACCATGGTTCCATCATTCTACTTATACGCCAGGGCAGTTGGACAGGGCAAGGATAGGTGGTTGTAGCCACCTTTCGATTGTAGCTGGAGAAAATAGGGGGTTCTAGCCTCCTTTTGGTTGTAGCCAAAGAATTTGGGAGTTGGAGCTTCCCTTAGGTTGTAGCCTGAGAAACTAGGGGATTGGAGCCTCCTTCCAGTTTTAGCTAGAAAGCAAAGGAAGTTGGTACTTCTAATGAATTTAATTCTTCAAGACATATAAGAAAAAGAATTACGTGGTTTTCTACCACTTTGGGTTTCCACGTAAAACACTGGTGTATTGTGTATGTGTATGATTGTTTATTTGTTCATTTCTTATTTACTCTGCAGTTATTGGATGATAATGCTACATCGATATAACACTTGGATTATATGGTTAAAAAGGATTCAATTTCTCTATTATTGATTCACCCCACCTCTTAGTAATCCAACAAATTTCTCCAGAGTGTCTTTGCTCTCAACGTTGAATTGTTGAATCCCTCAAGGCTTGGATATGGCTCAATTTATAGCCTTCAAATGGAATTGAAGGGCTGAGTCGGAGTGTTTCTAGTATATGGAAGGTCAAGAATCATGGATCTCATTACATTGCATGGAAACCCGACATTATTTTTAGTTTTGAGCACCAAACCCGATGCACGCGGGATGTAGTGGAGAAACCTTCATATACACATGTTGTATAATTGATAGGGTGTGTATATGTGGAAAAATATGTTTGTTTGGCTCTGAAAGGTACAAAAGGGGACTTCAAGTCTACATAGGGAAATGGAAAGGCCATCCAAGTAAGTTGCATGGGGTGAGACAAAAATTGTTGTAACAACCTTGCTCAGATAAGGGTCTCCAACGTCCTCGGTGTCTCATTTGAAGAAGGGGTTCCTCTTCCTCCTCCATTTGATATCCTTGAGCGTTTGTGAGGCATATTTGGAGACTCACATCTCGACATCTCGCCTCGATCTATCCTTTGAAAATCCACAAATGTGAAAACATAAGGTATAGAAACATAAAATTAAAATATAATATATAACAAATTGAAGGCATAAGCATTTATAATAACTTCAAAGCATGAAAGGCATATATTGAAAAAACTAACTTCTATATTTGTCACTATGTACTCTGAAGTATGGGGTTGTCTAAATGAGATGCAAATGAAGTGAAAACCTTAATGTCTCCTTGACAATAAGGAGAAGTAGAAAAACCATAACCAATAGTATTTGACTATTTAATAACTAAGACTAGCCAAGGTGCTAAACCTAGATGGTGATGCATTATGAATGAAAGTTTTTTAACTACAACATAAAGACTAGTACCTTATAGAATATCATGAAATACGTCTTAACCTCCTATCCTAAGATTTCATGGATATATGAACTTGCAAATTACTAAAAGAACTTTAATAAATGCTTCTAATAAAATTGAAACTAGGTAAAATAACATAAAATTTCTTGAAGAATTCAAAATTGTCAAAGAGAAGCCTTAAAAAATGAATAATTTCCTTTACATATTGCACAAATCCATCTTAATTGTGAGGATGTCATGTTTCCAAATTTTAATGGTTTATTTCGAGAATTTCTCCCAACGAAATTTCAAATTAAAAGAAATTGTAAGAATTTCACTAATATTCACTAATCAACTAGACAAATTACACATGCACTCTATCGAATAGACAAAGTATATTGAATCTGTCCACCTATCTATCACCCCACCTAGGTAATTATTTTCTTTTCTACTAGGATTTAATCATTCTTTTATCATCTAATACAAAATCTCTTTGTTTTAGGGAGCTCAATGTCTTTTCCCTGTACAATCTCACACATAACCTTTAAACAAGTCGTATTTTTAACTCTCAAAAAATTGTAGTTGAAATCTACTCAATGAAGGTTCCACTAGATCAAAGCCCATGAACATTTCTCTCTTTTGGAATTATTAATTCTAGGGTTGTATTTTGTGGGTTTAATCTTGTTATTTCTTAATATATATGTTTATTTTCGCTTATATTTCTCGAATTAGTATTGTTCATATTCTAGAGAGGTATTGTTCATATATGCGCTTATTTTCGCTTATATACTTATTTGCGTTGATATCATGTTCATGTTGTTGATAAATGAGAATGCCAATTCCATCCTTATGATGTGGTGGCTAATAGAAAGGGATTGTGCAAAGGGAGTGAGGTATGACTGGGTTAGTGATGTGCATGGTAACTTACAAAAGAATATGGATATTGTACAATGGGTAAGCAAAGGAGACCTCATATCACACTAATGTGTACTTTGACATTTGATCATCTACCATGGACAACACCTACACTTGTAAATATTTTTTAAGATAAAGAGCTTAGAGATATGAGATGCATTGCATTAGGTAATGAATCAATTGGAACAAGTAAATATTAGGAATCTTATCAATAATGAAATATTGTACTAGTGTCCCTCAACCATCATATCTTTGGGAGAGGGATGAGCACAACTTGAAAAAGTGGCCATGGAACAAAGAATGATCAATAAGAAGATAAGACAAAGCATCAAAATATGAATAGGAAGGCTCTCTCAATGTTGGTGCTCTTTTAAAAAAAGTGTTGAGCACACTAATATGTTTTTTGTGTTATATATCATATCCATTGTAAGTGTTGGTGTCTTTTTTTTATGTCAATGCACAATCATGATTGTCTCTTATCATAGGGTACTGGCCACATAAAACTAAAAGAACATATATTTTCTAGTTTACAAAGTTTGAGCCAGTTGTTCAAGTAATTTGAAGATGATGTAAGAACATGAAATATAGGAAATCCAATTAGTTTTCAAAATTGATGGGTTTTGATTTAATGAAAACTATGTTTAAATAGGGTGCAAATAGAGATTTTTGAATTAGTGTTTATTTTATTTTCAATATATAATGTATATATTAGTATGCATGTTTATCCTAATGAATATTTCAAAAATGAAGTCAAGTAATTAGAGCCACATAAAGAAGGGAGATATTTGTTGATAAGTATTAGTATTTATCCTAATGAAGTTTTCAAACATGAAGTCAAGCAATTAGAGCAAATAAGAAGGAAGATATCCGTTGATCTGAGGGAGGCAACCTTGAGGCTTAAATGTAGGTTGTTTTGCTTGAACAAAGTGGGGAATAAAATACCAAGCTTTTTCACTAGTTTGGGAATCATCAAAATAATGCAAACATAAACATAATCTCCAAACTTGGATTTAATACAACATCATTTGAATAAGATATTTTTCTATATAATTTTATTTATAAAATAATAATCATGATTATAGAAAGGAGGGTTAAGACAATGTCATTTGGTTAAATCTCTAATGAATAATCTAGGTTCTTGTCAAGAATAAAAATACATGAAGCAATTGGTGTAGCAGAGGAATTATTTCATTCCACCAAAACGAAGAGGCTTCTAGCAATGGTGGTCAAATTGGATCTATCTAAAGCCTATGATCAGGCTAATTGGTTATATTTGAGGTTGATATTTCTCTTTTTAGGTTTATGTGTTCATATTTTCAATTGGGTTATGAGTTGAGTAGCCTTT